>JAREIK010003403.1:17500-27500 GCA_029783825.1 Sapria himalayana | reverse complement strand
GGCCTCTCTAAAAATATGTTTTATAGTATAATCAATTGAATGTATTTCCTGCAATATTTCTTCTATTTCATTCTCATATCTCCATAATATTGTCTATTGATTGAATAAATTTATTAGGATTTTTGAATATATTTGAATATCTATAGCTTTGATGTCCAGTTTTTTACATAATCTTATACCTTCTCTAAAGGCTAATATCTCAGCGTGTAATGCCGATGAAGCTTGAAACCTTCTCGTAAAAGCTAAAACTAGTTTACCTTCTAAATTTCTTATCGAGCCCCCACCTCCTGCTACTCCTATATCTCTGTCAAAGCTTCCATTTGTGTTTAAAGCTAATCTTCCATTTATGGGAGTTTCCCATTTTATACTTATAAATTTAAATTGTTTTGACTGTCTCTCCTTTAAATTCCAATAGCTCATCATATCTTTATCTAAACTCTTATCTTGTAATATTAAAGGACGAGTTTCAAAATTTTAATTGTTTCTTCCCTTATATCCCTCCAGATATCCTCTATTATCATTTTGTGACCTTCAAATCTACTTTTGTTTCTTGCCTTCAAGATGTACCAAATTACTATTAGCGGGACATTATTTTTAATCTATTTCTGAGCAGGACTTGAAGCTTTCAGCTTGAGCCATTTTTGCAGTCTGCCTTTTATGGTATGATGTTCGTATTTTATTTGACATTCTATTCCTAATTTCTTTCAGATTTCAGTAGCAATTTTACCATTTGAAAAGAGGTGATCCAGTGTCTCCATCTCAGATTCACATCAATCACATCTGGAGACTAATTGAATTCCTTTCTTTTTTAAATTAATGTCAATTGGAATAATGTTAGATAAAACTTTCCACATAAAAGTTTTAATTTTTTTGTGGATTATCATTCTTCCAAGCCCAATTAAATATTTTCTGTTCTTCTTGCTTTTTTTCTCATAACATTTTTGACTGATTTAAGTGAAAATGCTCATTCTGATGTAAGTGTCCATTTCCATCATTTTCTTGTGAGTTTAGAGTGATTCTCAACTATTTCTCTTTGTTTGAGCATTTGAGCCCAAACCTGTGAGCTCTTACTTTTGTTTTTTTCTTTATTAGTATCATCATTGATGCAATATTTTGCCCGCATAAATCTTGACCATAAACTATTATTCTCTTTTAATCTCCTCCATCTCCTACTAGCCCATGCTTTAGCTAAATCCGAGATATTGACAAATCCTAATCCAGTTTCTTGAATAGGGAAGCACAAGTCTCTCCATTTTTTTCCAATGGAATTTGTATTTGCCATCTTTTTTCCCCCACAAAAAATTAGCTAATTCTTTTTCAATATCTTTAATAAGCTTACCCGGTGGTTTGATAAACATAATATTATGCATTAAAGTACTTTCTAAAACATGTTTTATTACTGTTATTCTACCTCCTAGGCTTAAAAATTCCTCCTTCCATCATGAAATTTTCTTTCTTAATTTATTTAATAAAAATTCTAAGTACTCTGTCTTAAGTTTTCCTTCATAAACCGAACAACCCAGATAAATCATTTTACCTTTTTTATGAGAAAAACCAGTAATTTTTTTAATTCTGTGAGCTAATGCCAATGGGACTTTGTTAGATATCACATATTGACATTTTCTATTGTTTAATTTTTGGCATGTTTCATCTTCTATATTTTTTAACAAATTCATCAGATTTTGAAAAGATCTGCTACCTCCATTGGTAAAGATCATTACATCATTTGCATATGCCAAGCAACTCACCAGTAGAGTATTTTTAGGTTGCCTAAATGAACCAATCAACCCTTTAGACATTTTCTTTTTAAGATTAACTATTAAAATTTCCAAGTATATATTGAATAGTAACGGAGAAAGGGGATCTCCTTGTCATAATCCTCTCACTGGTTTTATTTCTTCTCCTACTTTTCCATTCGTTATAACTCTAACCCAAGTATTCGATATACATCTATATATCAAATCTATCCATGTTTTCGAAAAGCCCATTTTCTGCATTATGAAACAAAGAATGTTCCAATCTACTCTATCAAATGCTTTGGATAAGTCCAATTTTATTATAACATTGTGCCCTCTAGTCTTTGTTCATATTTCTCTGCTCATTTCTTTAGCCAGACAAATATTTTCCATTATCAGTATATTTTTCATAAAACCTGTCTGTTTTATCGAGATAATTTTATGCAGAAGGTTAGCTAATCTATTTTGTAGAGTTTTTGCTAAAATTTTATATATTGAATTACATAAACTAATTGGTCTAAAATTCTCTCCTGTTTGTGGGTTTTCTATTTTTGGAATAAGAGCAATAAGAAAACTTCACCACTTCTTTCCTATTTCCGCCCCACATAGTATGCTATTTATGGCCTTTACTATATCTTTTTTAATTCTATTCTAGCAATTTTGAAAGAAACAACTATTCCATCCATCAGGTCTAGCTGTACTATCCTTATTCAAACTAAATATAGCTATTTTAATCTCTTCTTCTTCCGCGTATTTAATTAACATATCATTCTCTTCTATTGTAATTTTATTTTCTATGTTATGTATCAAAGTATTTCCTATGAGCTCCTTTTTCCCGCTTAATTGATTATTAAAAAACTTTGCAAAATAATTTTGAATATCTATATCTTTGTCCACCCATCTTTCTTCTTTATCTTTTATACCCCTAATTCTATATTTATGAATTTTTAATTTTGTTACTTCTGAAAGAATTTTGTATTTTTATCTCCTTCTTTTAGCTATTTTATTTTAGATTTTTGTTTCCAAAACACTTATTCCATTAATAGTTTTAATTTAAGTTCCGCTTGTGCTTTGCTTAATGCATTTCTATTATTAGGGTTTTGATCTAATTCAAATTCTAATTCTCTTTTTAATACTAGTTCTTCTGCTTCTTTTATATTTTTATTTATGTTTCCAAATGTTTCCTTATTCCATTTTTAATCTACTCAACTTATTATTTAAAACTTGAATTGAATTTCTTGATACCTCTTTATTCCCGGATTCCTTTACCAAATTTAAAAAACCATGATGCAAACACCAAGAGTTTTGAAATCTAAAGGAGCTTCCTGTGTCAGCAATATTTTTAATGGTTATTAATAGTGGGCTGTGATCAGAGCCCACTTCTGTTGTGCCAAATAGCTCTAACCATTTAACATTAAATAGTATTCTGTCTAATCTTGCCCAAATTGTACCATTGTTTTTCCAGTTATTGCACCATATCAAAAGTGAACCTAAAAAATTTAGCTTCCATTAAATTAGTTTTATTAATTATGTCATTAAAGTGACTCATGGCTCTCTTATTTGGAATTTTTCCTCCTCTCATTTCTTTTGAGCTCCTGAATGAATTGAAGTCTCCCCCTATTATCCAAGGCTTATCTTCTTTAAAAGTTTTCTCCATATACTCCCATAACTCTTTTCTTTCTTCTCTCTTGTTTTTTGCATAAACAATAGTGATTATTTCATCTTCATCCTGACTTAAAAACTAATGTTTATTAGCTGATTGGTTTTCTTTAGTATTTTTATATTTAAATTATTTTTCCACATTAACCAAATTTTACCATTCATATTAGCATAACCTTGATCAAATCCTAAACTTTTTTTATAATATTCTAGTTGATCTCTATCAACCATGGGTTCGGCTATTGCTATAAGCTCAATCGTATACATATATATCAATTTTTTCATTCTATTTTTAGAGGGGATATTGGTAATACACCTAATATTCCAATAAATATAATTATACATTATTTATTGACTTTGCTTGCGCTCTAGTAGTGCGTTTAGTTTCATATGTTTTATTTAGGTATTTTTTCATATTCCTTGGTTTTCTTAGTGAACTTAATTCCCATTCCCTTTCACCTTTCCATTCCCTACCCATTTGGATAGCCATTATTTTAAGTTCCTCAATTGCCCAATCTTTATTGCCCATTTTTTGTTTAATTTTTTCTATGTAAATATCATCTTTAATTAATCCAACTTTCTGCTCATTATCCTCTTCATTAGTGTAGAGAGAAGTTAGACTTCTCATCTCTACTTCTTCCTCCGAATAGTCTATTATAGGGACTGCCCAACTTCTATTTTTTTATTGTTTATTTTTCATGTAAGTTCTTGTTCTTTTGTTTTATTCAGCTATTTTCTTTAGCATTTCTGTTCTTTTTGTATCTTCTAGAGTGGATAATGCCCTATTTTCTTCTTCATTATCCTTTTTTATATTCAATTAACCTTAAATCATCTATATCAGTTTTCTGTTCTTCTATATGAACAGAATGTGTGGTTTGTGGCTTTTTTTGGTATGTAACTATCTCTTCTCTCTTACCTATTGCCCTTTTTCGTTCCTCCATCCTTTGCTCATCTTCTTCCCTCCTCTTCCTCACCAAACAATCGTCAATATAGTGGCCCAATTTTCTACAGCATGAGCAATATGAAGAAAGGTTTTTTGGAACAATTTGCTGCCAGAACCCTCCACCTTCCGTGCTTCCTATCCATATGCGTGAGGGAATACATATCTGTAAATCAACCTCAATGCAAATTCGTGCTACACTTGGTCTTGAAAGTGTAGCCGTGGTGCCATCAAGAAGAAGAGGAGAACCGCGAGAGTACAAGCAAATTGATAACGAGCGAATTTTTCAAAAAAATGTATAGGTAGCAAAGGAAACAGAAACCATACCGAAGCTATCGAAGATTCTACCTTCGTTGAGAAATTTCTTGTCCATTTGAATGTTCTCATGGGATAACCCATGATATACCAAACACCTCGCAGCCAAAGTCTATGAAAATCTTCTTCCGAATACACTTGAATCAAAACATGTTTATCATCTATGAGACCAATTTTGATCAATGTTTTTAACTTCAATGATTCAAAGAAAGCTCGAACATCATCAATGCATGGTCTTCCATGCGAGAATTTACCCACAATTGTGTGTTTATGAGGCTCGGTGAGCTTTTGAATGTCTTCGGGAAAGAACAGTATCGAGGGTTCCTTGATAAAATTTGCGTGATTTTGCGAAGGTGCCGATACTGTGCACGTGGTCTTTTTAAAATTATCCGAAAAGGATTTCTTATTATCTAAGAAATCTATTTCTTTAAAAATCTACTTGTAATCAGCTTATTCTTCCTCAAAATTTGCAGTTTCTCTCTCTAGAATGCACTGTTTCTCTCTCTAGAAGTTGAGGCCGTTTTTGAGACAAAAAAACCGCGGAAAAAAAGTTCCTTCTTTTTCTTCATCATCATCATCATCTTCTTCTTCTTCTTTTTTTTTTCTATTTTTAAAGTTTGTTTTATTAATAGAAACCCCATCTTTTGGCGGAGGAATACCTTTTTTACAACCTACTTAGTTCTTACCCTTATCCCTTTACACCCTTTACCCTCTTAAATAACAACCTTTCTACTTATGTTTTACATCTTCCTAAATGAAATATACTAAAATTTTACTCATCTTTCATTAAGTTTATATGATGTGTTTGGCCATGTATTATACTTGCTGTTCTAATTATGTTGAGCTTATGATCTTTGCCTTTGAAGTGACTCCTTAGCTTTCCTTTATCTTCCACTTTCTTCACATTTTTGTCTCTCTTGGCCTCTTTTAATGCTGCCTTTTATCTTTTTCATTATTATTTATTTGCTCCTTCTCTATATCTTCCTTTGTAAACTTCCAACAGCCTTTTCTGCTCCATCATGGCATCTTTGTTGCTCCCTTGATACTTTTCAGTTTTTCCTGTTCTAATTATGTTGGGCTTATGATCTTTTCCTTTGAAGTGCTTCCTTAGATTTCCTTTATCTCCCACTTTCTTCACATTTTTGTCTCTCTTGGCCTTTTTTAATACTACCTTTTATCTTTTTCATAATTATTTCTTTGTTCCCTCTCTATATCTTCCTTTGTAAACCTCCAACAGCCTTTTCTGCTCCTTCATAGCATCTTTGGCGCTCCCTTGATACTTTTCAGTTTTTGTTTTATACAACATAAACATATCGCAGCCTTATAATAGGTGCCTATATCTACCCTTTCCCCTTCCCCCATCCCTTAACACATTGTC
Organism: Sapria himalayana; assembly: GCA_029783825.1. Lineage (NCBI taxonomy): Eukaryota > Viridiplantae > Streptophyta > Magnoliopsida > Malpighiales > Rafflesiaceae > Sapria > Sapria himalayana. The sequence continues at coordinate 21,472 of JAREIK010003403.1, read as the reverse complement.
AATCAGTTCAAAAGTGAAACAGATAAAGGAAAAAAGATAAAAACAGGGTGAGCTTCAACGAGTAGGGGATCCTCCATGCTGCTTGTCCTTAGCTTTTTCCATCTTGATCTTTGTGATTGCCTATCTTCTCCTTTTTCAAAATTATTTTGCATTACCATGAATCAAGCAAAACAATCTCTATATAACCATGTCCTACTACCCCTAGCCCCAGCCCTTGTTCGAGCTTATATTTCTTTACATAAAACTCCTCGATCCTAAATCTACACTAAATGATATTCTTGAAGATATAATAATCTTCAACCACTTCTTTTCTATTCTATGCGTTTTCTATACTTCAATTAATTGTTCCAGCTTTCTTGATCTTCTGCTTTTGCCTCGGTCCAGAATCTTATACCTGTATGTTTATTAAAATAGAAAAACAACCAAAGCATCAAATATAATAATTTTATATCTATCACCCCCAGGACCAGGGTGATATTTTCTCTAAGCATTACAACTCTTACCTCTGACTACCCTCTCTCTATGTACTTCATTTCTATCTTTCCCTTGTGATTCATACTTTAATTCTTCTAATATACGACAATTCTTTGCAGTCTAAATTAACAATACCTCTATATTTGTTAGGAAGATTTTATTCCCAATAATCTTGACAACCTTTATTTTTCCCTTCTTTGGCAAGTCTATCTGCTAAGGCATTGGCCTCTATATATATATGTTTTATGTTATATTCCATTGTATTAATTAATTGCAGAATCTCTTCAATTTCCTCCTAATATTTCCACAATACTAAGTTTTTATTAATTAAGTTTACCACTATTTTAGAATCTATTTGAATATCTATCCTACTTATTTTATGTTTTTTACATATTCTTATGCCTTCTCTTAGAGCTAATATCTCTGCATGGATTGCCGATGATGCCTGGAATTTTCTTACAAATGGCAGAACTTGCTTTCCTTCTAAATCCCTTCTTGCTCTGCCCCCTCCAGCTGCTCCCATGTCTCTATCAAAAACTACCATCTGTATTTAATACTAGTCTTTCTTTTGATGGGTTTTCCCATTTTATACCTATTGTTCTAAAATGGCTTTGCTGTTTAACTTTTAGGTTCCAAAAATTCATTATATCTTTATTAGCCTTTATTCCTTGAATTTTTAGTGGATTTGATTCTGAGATTCTCATCGTTTCCTCCTTTATATCCTTCCAGATATCCTCTATTTTCATCCTGTGACCATCAAACCTGCTTTTGTTTATGGCCTTCAAGATACACCAAATAGCAATCGCTGGAACATTATTTTTAATCCATTTCTGAGCAGGATTTGAAACGTGCATCTTTAGCCATTTTTGAAGTCTATGTTTTAGAGTGAGATGTTCATATTTAATTTGCATTTCTGCTCATATTCTACTCCATATTTCTGCTGTGACCCTTCCGTATGATAGTAAATGATCTATAGATTCAACTTCATTTAAGCAAAAATCACACATAGATACTAATTGAACAGCTTTCTTTTTTAAATTAATATCTATTGGTATAATGTTTGAGAGCACTTTCTAGGTGAAACTTTTAATTTTTTGAGGATTATCATTATCCCAGGCCCATTTAAATAAAATTTGCTCTTCTTTCCTTTCTCTTATTACAATTTTTATTAATTTTAAAGAAAAAGTTCCTTCTGGATTTAGCATTCATCTCCATCCTTTTCTAGTATATTTAGAATATTTTTAAACTAGTTCTTTTTGTTTTAGCATTTGATCCCAGACCTGCATTCTTTTGCTTTTGTTTTTTATCTTATTGGTGTCATCATTTATGCAATACTTTGCTCGCATGAATTCTGACCATAATGTTACATTTTCTTTTAGTCTCCGCCATCTCTTACTTGCCCATGCCTTAGCCAATTCGTTAATATTAATGAAACCTAAACCAGCTTCCTGAGTAGGGAAACACAAATTCTTCCTTTTTTTCCAATGCATTTTATTTTTGCCCTCTTTTTTCCCCCACAAAAAAAAGTAGCTAGTAATATTTCTATTTTTTTAATGAACATTTTTGGTGGGTGAATAATCATTAAATTATGAATTAACGAACTTTGAAGAACATGTGATATTAATTTTATCCTCCCTCCCATATTTAGTAATTCCTCCTTCCAGCATGATATTTTTTTTTTAGTTTTTCTATTATAAAATCCAGATATTCTATTTTTAATTTACCTTCATTAATTGGGCATCCCAAATACATAATTTCTCCTTTTTTCTGGGAGAATCCTGTTATATTTTTGATTCTAAGTGTTAATGTTTCTGGAACCTTCAAAGCTATCATGTATTGACATTTTCTTTTATTTAGCTTCTGCCATGTTTCTTCTTCTTCTATGCATTTTAATAGATTCATCAGATTATGTAGTGAACTTCCCCTACCATTGGTGAAGATCATTACATCATCTGCATATGCAAGACAACTTACTATCAGTGTGTTTTTTGGTTGTTTGAATGAACCTATCAATCCATTATTCATTTTGTGTTTAAGATTTACTATTAACAGTTCCAGATAAATATTGAATAATGAAGGAGATAATGTATCTCCTTGTCTTAATCCTCTCACTGGTTTTAACTCCTCTCCTAATTTCCCATTTTTATAATTTTAACCCAAGTGTTCGAAATGCATCTATATACTAAGTCTATCCAGGCTTCTGCAAAGCCCATCTTTCACATAGTGAAACAGAGTATATCCCATTCCACTCTATCAAAAGCTTTAGATAAATCAAGTTTTATCATTACATTATGCCCTCTTGTTTTAGTTCCTATCTCTCTAACCATTTCTTTAGCCAAACATATATTTTCTATTATTAACCTATTTTTCATAAACCCTATTTGTTCTTTTGAGATTATCTTTGGCAAGACATTTGCCAATCTATTTTGCAAAATTTTTGCTAAAATTTTATAGATAGAGTTGCAAAGACTAATTGGTCTAAAATCTTCCCCCTTTTGCGGGTTTTCCATTTTTAGAATGAGAACTATATGAAAGCTCCCCCAATTCTTTCCTATTTTTGCACCACAAAATATATATTGAATAGATTTCATTAGATTATCTTTTATTATATTCCAACATTCTTGAAAAAAATGATTGTTCCATCCATCTGGACCTGCTGCACTGTCCTTATTCATGCTATAAACTGCAACTTTTAATTCTTCTTCTTCAGGAAATTTTATTAACATATTGTTATCTTCTGAAGAAATCATGTTTTCTATATTTTGTATAAGTGTGTCTCCTTTGTGCTCAATTTCACCGCATAAATGTTTTTTGAATAGCTTTGTGAAATATTTTTGAATTTCTATTTCATGTTCAACCCATTCTTCTTTATCATTTTTAATTCCTATTATCTTTTGATTTTAATTTTTCATTTTTGTTATTTTTTGAAAGAATTTTGTATTTTTATCACATTCCTTCCGCCATTTTATTTTTTATTTTTGTTTCTAAAATACCTCTTCCATTAAAAGTTTTAATTTTAATTCTACTTGTGCCTTGCTCAGTGCACTTCTAGTTTTATCATTATGTTCTAATTCAAATTCTAGTTCTCTTTTTGTTAATGAGTTTTCCGCATCTTTTATATTTTTATTTATGTCTCCAAATATATCTTTGTTCCATTTTTTTAACTCAAATTTTAATCTTTTTAACTTGGTGTTCAACACTTGAACGAGGTTTCCTATTACCTCTTTGTTCCAGGATTTTCTAACTATATCCATGGAACTATGGTGTAAACACCAAGTGTTTTGGAATTTAAAAGAACCCCCTGTAATTGATATATTTTTAACTATAATTAAAAGAGGGCTAAGATCCGAACAAGTTCTATTTAAGTGCTTTACCTGGGCAGTGCCAAATTTTATGTCCATTTAAAGTTAAATAGAACTCTATCTAACTTTACCCATATTATTCCTTTATGTTTCCAATTATTGCACCATGTAAATTTTGACCCTAGAAAATTTGCTT
>JAREIK010003403.1:0-12500 GCA_029783825.1 Sapria himalayana | reverse complement strand
CCACAAACCTCCATTTTCTTTCAGCCTCCATCTATTTTTGTATACCCATGCTTTCGCTGTGTCATCCAAGGAGGAGGAGCCTAAACCTGCTTCTTCTTTTGGATAACATACATATGCCAATTTTTTACAATGCAACTTATTTTTACCCTCTTTTTTACCCCATAGAAAATTAGACATTTCTCTTTCTCGCCTCTTTATTATAAATTTGGGTGGTTGAATCACCATTAATATATGTGCTAACGACTCCTGTAGTACGTGTATAATCAACATGATTCTTTCCATCATACTTAGCAAATCTAATTTCCAATCATCTATTTTTTTGTTTCATTTTTTCCACTAAGTATCCTAAATCCTCATTTTTACTCTTCCTTCCTGTATCGGGCATCCTAAATGCATCAGGGCTCCCTTCTTTTTGAGAGAATTCAGTTAAACTCTTTACTTTCTGAACTACTTTTTCTGGCGCTCTTCGATAACATGAACTGGCATTTGTTTTTATTTAATTTTTACCCCGTCTCTTCTTCCATTGATTGCATAAGCTTCATTAGATTTGTCATTGATTTACTACTAACATTTGTAAAGATAATAACATCATCCACGTATGCTAAACAACTCACATTAGGCGTATATCTTGGTTGTTTATAAGTGATAATCCTAACCTCTTTTATTTCATTTTTTAAATTTACAATTTATAATTCTAAATGTATATTAAACAAAGAGGGGGAGAGCAGATCTCCTTGCCTAAGTCCTCTTAATGGTTTAAATTCATCACTAACCTACCATTTATAAGAATTCTAACCCAAGTGCTAGAAACACATCTATGTATTAAGTCTATCCAGAATTCTGAGAATCCCATTTTTCTCATTATAAAGCACAAAATATTTCATTCCACTCTAACAAAAGCTTTTGAGAGGTCTAGTTTTAGTATTAAATTATGTCTCCTAGACCTTGTTCCAATTTCTATTATCATTTCCAAGGCTAAATTAATGTTATCCATCATGAGTTTGTTTTTTATAAATCTCATTTATTCCACGGATATGATGGAAGGGAGAATCTTACTATGTCTATTTTGAAGCAATTTTGCTAGTATTTTATAAATCATGTTACATAAACTAATTGGTCTAAAATCCTCTCCTCTTTGTGGGTTTTTTTTTTGGAATAAGTACAATGAATGAATTAGACCATGTCTTGGTGATTTTTGCACCTGTAAAAATCCAAGCGATAGCTGCGACCAACTCCTTTTTAATTATCAACCATGCACGCTAGAAAAATCAATTATTCTAGTCATCAGGTCCCGAAGCGCTATCTTTATTGGCACTAAATACCATTTCTTTCACATCTTCTTCATTGGGGGTTCCTCTAAGGCTCTATTATCCTCATCCCTGACTCTTTTTTCAATTTGTTGTATTAAAGTGCAATTTCTAAGTGAAATAGGGTCACATAAATGGCCAATGAAAAATTCTTTTAATTCATTTTTTATTTCTTCCTCTTTTTTCTAACCAAGCCCCATTTTTAGATTTTAGGCCTTTTATTTTTTGCTTTGCAATTATAACCTTAGCCATTGTGTTAAAAAATTTTGTGTTTTTGTCTCCGTCCTGTAACCATTTTATTTTTTCCCTTTGTTTCTAAAAGACTTCTTCCATGTGTATCAAGAGTTTGAATTCTACTTTTGCTTTACTCACCTCGGTCCTTGCTGCATCGCTTGGATACTCTTCATATTCAATTTCTAGTTTAGCTACTTTTTTATTCTGCCTCTTGCATTTTTGCATTAATGTTTCCAAATACTTCCTTGTTCCATTTACTCAAAGCTATTCATAGACTAAGCAGCTTTGTGGCCATTATTTGCATAGGATTACCCTCCACTAGTATTTTCCATGTTCCTTTTACTACGTTGTCAAATTATTTGTGCATGCAGCACATGTTTTGAAATTTAAAACCTCTATGCCCCGCTGAACTCTTTTGCCGTGCAATCAATAAAGGACTATGGTCTGAGCATGTTCTGCTAAGGTGTTTCACCTTTATTCCTCCCATCTTATCCATCCATTTCATTTTAAGTAATAGCCAATCTACTTTGGTCCAGATTGCCCCCCTCCTTTTTGCATTATTGCACCAAGTAAATTTCGACCCTAAGTAATCTGCCTTTATCAGGCTTACATTAGTTATAGCATTGTTACATTGTGCTACTGCTATCGCGTCCAATTATCTTCCTCCCCTTTTTTTGTGTGTGTTTCTTATAGCATTAAAATCACATCCGATAATCCACAGAGCCTTTAATGCTACTAGAACTTTTATCTCCTGCCATAGTTCTTTTCTTTTTTCTTTAGAATTACTATTGTATACTGCTTAGAAAATTAATTCGGGGTGATCTCGTATTTTAAAGCTAACTAGCTATTCAGACACTACGAATATTTCAATGTCTATTGATTCATTCCACATCATCCATAATTTACCATTAGGATGAGAATAGACCTTGTGAAGCATAATTATTCTTTTATATTTTTCAAGTTGCTCAAGTTTAACCATTTGTTCGGCTAATAACAAAATTCTAATCTTGCATATTTTTATTAATTTTTTAATTCTATTTATTGTTGAAGTGTTCGCTACTCCTCTTATATTCCAGTACAAGCTATTAAACATTCTTATAGGAATCTCGCTTGTGCTCTAGTGGTACATTTAGATCCATATTTCTTATTTAAATATTTTTTCATGTTTTTTACCGACTTACATACACTTGGTGGCACTTGTTCTATCTCCTTTACCAACAATATTTTTTTAATGCTTCTATACATTTCTCTAATCATTTCCATTGCTTTTGCTCTATTTTGCGGGACTTCCTTATGCATATTCTATTAATTCCAAACAGAATCATCCTATAAATGAGTTATAATCATTTTATATACCTCCTTGTTGTAGTTCATGACTGGGCAGCTTTTGGTATTTATCTCATCTTCCGATAGGAGATCATCTCTTGCCCAATCATAGACATATATTTTTTCGGTTAGGTTTAAATGCCTTTTCTTGTCCTTTCTTTTTTTTTTGCTTTCCCCTCCTATTCCTCCCCCCTCCCTCTGTATCTACTTTCTCGGCCATAATAAGGCAGCTTTCTAACTCCTCTAGCCCTTTTTTAATTTCCTCTATCTTATTATTTCTTATTTCCTCTTTCTCTCTCCTTTCTAACTCCTCTTTCTTTCTTGCTACTTCCATTTTTGTTTATAGTTCTAATCTTTCCTCCTCTAATCTTCTCTTTTCTCTTTTGATCAATACTCCTACACTGTTACCCATTCCCATCTCATTATTTTCCTCCTCTCCCTCCCTTCTCTTACCCACCCTTCTCTACCCCTTCTCCTCTCTCCTCCATCACTGCTAACTCCCTTTGCCTATCTTCTTTCCTAACACATTTTCTACCCTTCTCTCTCCCAATCTCCTTTATTTTTTTCTTCCTTCCTACCCTTACCATGTGCCATGCAACCTGCCTCTCCATGCCCTAATCTAAGGCAGTTTCGACAATAACATGGCATTGATTTTAGTACAACTTCGTGCCAGAATTCATCTTCTAAATCACTGCCAATCCACACTTTGTTGGGGGAAGGACTATGAGCATCAACCTCTATGCACACTATGGCCATACTCGGCCGAGTGAAATTTGCTGTAGCCTCATCAGTAAGCCATGGTTTACCCAAGTAGGAGGCTATTGAAAATAGGGTGTGTGTTAAAGAAGTGTAGCGGTAGTTTAGGTAAAGAGTGCCATGCCATGGTATATGGAGGTTCCTCCATGAGAGAGAAGTTTGGCGTCCACTTTAGTATGTGCATGGGGAACCCTGCAACAATCAACCGACCTCTAATCCAAAGCCGAAAAAAATCATCTTCTTCCTTAAACTTGAAGAGAAAGTGTCGACCATCATATATCACAACCTTAACTGGCTCCCAAAGCTTCAACAGGGTGAGAAAATCATATACATCTTTGAAATTAGGCATGCAGTGGGAAAAATTTCCAATGAGAGTGAACATGAACGGAGAAGCAAGGTCTGACATACCTTTTTTTGAAAAACCATCACCGGTGCCTCCTCATTTCCATCAAACTTAGGAAATAACAATGCAGGCTCTCTGAACAATGATGAAAAGGCTTTTTTATTAAAGATTGAAGCTGAAGTATCCATTTAGGCTTCAATTCGAGCTTGTTTCACCAAAAATTGGCACTTTCTCTCTCTAGAAATGCACTTTCTCTCTCTAGAAAGTTGAAAGCTTTTTTTTATGAAAAAGTGAACCATTTTCTTATTATTATTATTATTATTCTACTACTACTACTACTACTTCTTCTTCTTCTTCAATCTTCTTCTACTTTTTTATTTCTTTTTCTTCTGCTTCTTTTACTTTTACTACTACTACTTCTTCTTTTTTAATATTCTTCTTCTTCTTCTTCTACTTCTACTACTTATTATTTTTCTTCAATATTCTTATTCTTCATATTCTTCTTCAATCTTATTCTTCTTCTTCTTGTTCTTCTATCTTCTTCTTTTTCTTCTTATTCTTGTTCTTCAAGCTTCTTCTTTTCTTCTTCTTCTTCTTCTTCTTCTGCTTCTTCTTCTTCTCCTTCAATCTTTTTCTTCTTCTTCTTCAATCTTCTTCTTTTTTTTCTTCAATCATCATCATCATCATCTTCTACTTCAATCTTACTCTTATTCTTATTCTTATTCTACTTCAATCTTCTTTTTCTTTTTCTTATTTTTCTTCATAATAATAATAATAATAATAATAATCACCATCATCATCATCTTCTTCAATCTTCTTCAATATTATTATTATTCTTCTTGTTCTTCAATCTTTTTCTTCAACTTCAATCTTCTTCTTCTTTTTTTTCTTCTTCTTTTTCTTTTCTACTACTACTACTTCTTCTAATTCAATCTTCTTCTTCTTCTTCTTCTTCTGCTTCTTCTTCTAATTCAATATTCTTCTTCTTCTTCTTCTTCTTTTTCTTCTTCATTTTCTTCTTCTTCTTCTTCTTCTTCAATCTTCTTCTTCTTCTTCTTCTACATCAATCATCTTCTTCTTATTTTTCTTCTTTTACTTCAATCATCATCATCATCATCTTCTTCTTCTTATTCATCATCATCATCATCATCATCATCATCATCATCCTCCTCCTCCTCCTCCTTTTCTTCTTACTTTTATAATAATAATAATAATAATAATAATAATAATAATAATCACCATTATTAAAAGTAGTATTATTATTATTATTTTTATAATAATTCTAATTCCTCTTCATCTTCATCTTCATCTTCTTCTAATTCTTATTATTCTTCTTTTTCTACTTTCTTTTTTCTCTATCTTCTTCGCATTCTTTTCTTCTACTCCTCTTAGATATTATTATTTTTCTTATTCTTTATTTTTTCTCTTCTTCTTCTTTTTTTTCCTTTTCTTTTTCTTTTTCTTCTTTTTCTTCTTATGCCCTCTTATTATTATTATTCTTTTTTTTTATTTTTCTTATTATTATTGTTTTTCTTCTTCTTAAACATCATCTTCTTTTTATTGTTCTTCTCCTTCTTCATTTTTTATCCTTCTTCTTCTTTTTCTTTTTCATATTTTTCTTCTACTTCTTCTTATCCTCTTTCTCATCATTATTTTTTATCAACTTCTCTTTCTACTTCTTCTTAATATTCTAGTGCTTCTTTTTTTAATTCTTCTACTTATTATTATTCTTTTTATTCTTCTATTTTAAATCTTCTTGTTTATATTATTCATATTATTCCTCTTCTTTCTCTTCAGCATCATCTTCTACTTTTTATTCTACTTCATCGAATTGTTCTTATAATTATTCATCTTTTTCCACTTCACCATCTTTTTCTTCTACTTTTTATTCTGCTTCTTCTTTTTATTCTTCTTATCCTTCTTATTCTTCATATTTTTCTCCTTTTTTTTAAGTTTGTTTATTAATTATAACCCTCTCTTTTGGCAGAGGAATACCATTTTTACAAACTATGACTACCCTTATCCCTTTTACATCCATTCCCGACTACAAAAACAAAAAAAGCATCTAGCATCTAGCTATGAATTTATATGACATGATACAATTTTGTTGTGTCAATGATGGCTAATTCAATTATGCTTCTCAAATTTCCCTTTAAAGATTTGGAATCTCTTCCAACTGCCTTTCTCATTGGAAACTTTGAGGTATATATAAAGCTTTAATGTTCCCTTCCTAGCTTTCTCCTTCACTCTCTTTGTTCCTTTGTTTAATTTTTGAATGTTGCTTTCACCCTTTTGAAATCTCGCATATGTACTGTAACAAACCCTTTTGGCTAATCTGCATAAGATCAAGTATATCATATCCTTATATTTTAAAAATCTCATTCATTATCTATTAAAATATAAATATTCTTCCTTTTTGCTTGACCCGAGATATGACATACTACCCATGATCCAGCCTCACCATCTTTGTATAATACTATCTTTGAATGAAAAACTGCCTCAGTATCCATCATACTTTCATCTTCATTTTCTTGTTAATCTTTGAGTGCTTCTTTCCTCTTTAGCTTTTGCGTAAGTGAGATCAACCGACAACATAACAGACCAAATTACAGACTTCCGGTAGCATTATTAACACAGACTCCATTACAGCAATTACAAGCTCCAGCTGCAAAAAATAAATATAGACTCCAAAAGACTCTAGAAAAATAGCAGCAGCTTTATCTTGAAGGTTAGTGTACAAAAGACTTGTTTACCCACTGTGTATTCTTGATCTGCATAGAAAGAGAAAACTACCTATCTATATTTCCCCATCCCTTACCTTGTTTACCCACTGCGTATTCTTGGTAGCTTCAACAGGTAAAAGCTTCACCCCTCAGGACCAGGGTGAATAAAATAGCAATCCTTATCTGCATATGGTTAGTGTACAGAAAGCAAAAAGTAACAAAAAAAGTAAAAATTGATAATTCATATTTTTATCCTTCTAATGTAGGGGAGTCCTTCCCTATCCAGATTTGTTGTACCTATATATTTTTTGGAAGAGTTATTTCATTATATTCCTTGTCTCCTTTAATTCTTCCTTCCTTGGCTAATATGTCCGCAAAAGCATTAGCCTCTCTATAGATGTGTTTTATAGTAAAGTCTAGAGAATTTATTTCGTATAGGATATTTTCTATTTCATCCTCGTATTTCCACATTATTGTCTTTTTGTTAATTAAGTTAACAAGGATTTTAGAATCTATTTGAATATCTATTATTTAATGACGTTCTTTATACATATTCTTATACCCTCTCTTAAGAATAATATTTCCGCATGAAGAGCCGATAATGCTTGAAACTTCCTAGTAAAGGCTAAGAGCACTTTACCTTCGAAGTTTCTTATTACTCCACCTCCTCCTGCTGCTCCTATGTCTCGATCAAAGCTGCCATCTGTATTTAAAGCAAAGCTTTCCTTCGGTGGTTTTTCCCATTTTATGCCTACTATTTTAAACTGTTTCAATGGTTTTTCTTTTAAATTCTAGTAATTTAAAGTATCTTTGTCTGACTTCGAATCCTGTAAATTTAATGGGAAGGACTCTGAAATTTTACTCGTCTCCTCTTTTATATCCTTCCAGATATTCTCAATAGACATGCATTGACCCTCAAATCTGCTCTTATTTCTGGCCTTCCATATACACCAGATAGCTATTAGAGGGACATTATTTTTAATCCAATTCTGTACAGCATTTGTAGTTTTTAATTTAAACCATATCTGAAGTCGAAAAATAAGTGTAAGGTGTTCATATTTTATTCGCATTTCTATTCCTAGTTTCTTCCAAATATTTGCTGCTATTATACCCTGTGAAAAAAGATGATCAAGAGTTTCAATCTCCTTTGCACAACAGTCACATCTAGAAACTATCTGAATGCCCTTCTTTTTTATGTTAGTATCAATTGGAATGATATTAGATAAAATTTTACATATAAAAACTTTAATTTTTTGTGGGTTATCATTATTCCAGATCCATTTAAATATTAATTTTTCCTCTTGCCTTTTCCTTATGATATTTTTGACTGAATTAATGGAGAATGTTCCTTCTGACGACAAGGTCCATCTCCATCCTTTATTTGTAAGTTTAGAATGATTCTCAACTAGCTCTCTTTGTTTAAGCATATAAATCCAAACTTGAGAGCTATTGCTTACCCTTTTTTCTCTATTAGTATCATTTTCAAAACAATACTTTGCTCTCATGAATTCTGACCATAAGCTATCATTTTCTTTTAATCTCCACCATCTTTTGCTTGCCCATGCTTTAGCTAGATCGATGAGATTAACAAATCCAAAACCAGCTTCTTGAACCGGATAACATAAATATTTCCATTTTTTCCAATGAATTTTATATTTGCCATCTTTTTTACCCCACAAAAAATTTGCAAACTCTTTTTCAATTTTTTTAATAAATTTTATTGGTGGTTGAGTGACCATAATATTGTGCATTAGTGTGCTTTCTAAAACATGTTTTATTAATGTTATTCTCCCCCCCATATTTAGAAATTCTTCCTTCCATCCTGAAATTTTCCTTTTTAATTTATCTATTAAAAATTCTAAATATTCGATTTTAAGTTTACCTTCATACATCGGACAACCCAAATAGATAATCTCCCCTTTTTTTTTGAGAGAAACCTGTAATATTATTAATTTTGTGAGATAATGCCATTGGTGCTTTGTGAGAAATTATATATTGGCATTTTCTTTTATTTAATTTTTGACATGTTTCATTTTCTAAACATTTTAACAAATTCATCAGATTATGTAGGGATCTACTACCTCCATTGGTGAAGATCATAGCATCATCTGCATATGCAAGACAACTAATCAATGGAGTATTTTTTGATTGTCTAAATGTATCAATGATACATTTCTTCATTCTATTTTTAAGATTTACTATTAGAATTTCCAGATATATATTAAATAATAAAGGAGAAAGCGGATCTCCTTGTCTTAATCCTCTAATCGGTATTTTCTTCTCCTACTTTTCCGTTTGTAATAATCTTAACCCATGTATTAGATATACATCTATATATTAAATCTATCCATGTTTCAGAAAATCCCATTTTACGCATGATGAAACAGAGAATGTGCCATTCCACTCTGTCAATTGCCTTGGATAAGTCTAGTTTTATTATTAAATTATGTCCTCTTGTTTTAGTTCCTATTTCTCTACAAATTTCTTTGGCTAAACAAATATTTTCAATTATTAATATATTCTTCATAAAACCTGTTTGTTCTTTAGAAATAATTTTAGGTAAAATTAATGATAGTCTATTTTGTAATATTTTGGCTAAAATCTTATATATCGAATTACAAAGACTAATTGGTCTAAAATCTTCCCCTATCTGTGGATTCTCTATTTTAGGAATAAGAATAATATGAAAGCTTCCCCACTTTTTACATATTTTTGCTCCACAAAAAATACTATTTAAAGCATTTTCTATATCTTTTTTAATTATCTCCCAGCATACCTGAAAAAAAATAGTTATTCCATCCATCAGGTCCTGCCACACTGTCCTTGTCCATAGTGAAAATAGCTGCTCTAATTTCTTCTTCTACTGGGAATTTAGTTAACATAATATTATCTTCAGTTGTAACATTATTTTCTATGTTTTGTATAAGTGTGTTTCCTATTATCTCACTTTCTCCATTTAAATGTTTTTCAAAATGTGCTGCAAAATACTTCTGAATATCTATATCCTTGTCCATCCACTTTCCTTCATTATTTTTTATAGCTCTAATTCTATGCTTCTGAAGTTTAAGTTTGGCTACTCTTTGAAAGAATTTTGTATTCTTATCTCCTTCTTTAAGCCATTTAATTTTAGATTTTTGTTTCTAGAAAACTTTTTCCATTAATAATTTTAATTTTAATTCTGCCTGTGCTTTACTCAAAGCTTTCCTATTGTTTATATTTTGATCTAATTCAAAGTCTATTTCTCTTTTTGAAACTAGTTCTTCAGCATCTTTTATATTCTTATTTATATTTCCAAAAATTTCTTTATTCCATATATTTAAATCCACTTTTAATCTATACAGCTTATTATTCAGTATTTGAATTGGATTTCCTGCTACTTCTTTATTCCAGGATTCCTTTACTCTATTCAAGAATTCATGATGTAAACACCAGGAATTTTGAAAGCTAAAGAATCTGCCCGAGGAAACTGTATTTTTAATAGTAATTAAAAGTGGGCTGTGATCAAAGCAAGTTCTATTTAGATGTTTCACTTCTGTAAACCCAACTTGCTCTATCCATTTAAAATTATATAAAACTCTATCTAATCTAGCCCATATTATACCTTTATTTTTCCAGTTATTACACCAAGTAAAAGGAGAGCCTAAAAATTTGGCCTCCATTAAGTTGGTTTTATTTATGATGTCATTAAAGTGAGACATAGATATCTTATTCGGAAGTCTTCCCCCCTTCTTTTCTTTAGCATTTCTCACTGTATAGAAGTCACCTCCTATAATCCATGGCTTCTTTTCTTTAAATATTTTTTCCATTTCCTCCCATAACTTTTTTCTCTCCTCTTTTTTATTTTTTGCATAAACTATCGTAATTATTTCTTTAACATTCTGACTAAAGCTTAAATTAATTAATTGATCAGTATCTTTTAAAATATTTATGTTTAAATGATTTTTCCAAAAAATCCAGATTTTACCATTATTATTAGCATACCCCTTATCAAATCCTAATAATATTTTATAATTCTCTAACTGAATTTTATCTACCATGGGTTCAACTAATACAATGAAGCTAATCTTATACAAATATACCAATTTTTTTATTCTATTTTTTGAGGGGAGATTTGCGACACCCCTTATATTCCAGTATATGTAATTAAACATTATTAGTGTTTTTAGCTTGCGTTCTAGTAGTGCATTTGGTTTCATATGTCCTGTTTAAATATTTTTTCATATTTCTTGGTTTTTTAGTGAATTCATCTCCCTTCCCCTCTCTCCTTTCCACTCCATTCCCAATTGAATACCCATGATTTTTATTTCCTCCATTGCCCATACTCTATTTCCCATTTTTCCTTTGAGTTTTTCTATATTTATATCATCTTTGGATAGTTTCAGATTCTGCCCATTATCTTCTTCATTAGAGGTTAGATTTGAAGCACTTCTAACCTCTATTTCTTCTTCTGAGGAGTCCTCTATTTCCACTGCCCATATTTTATTTTTAATGTTTTTGTTTTTTAATTGTAATCTAGTTCTTTTATTTAGCTCATCAATTTTTTTAATCAATTCTTTTCTCCTTATGTTTTCTCTAATTTCAGTATTTAGCTCTAGTTCCTCATTGCCATTTTTGTATTCTATTAACTTTAAATCTTCTCTCTGTTTCTCTAGCATAGATTCTGTTTGTATTGGCTGTAATTCTTGAGGTTTTATTTGATATTGAATTATCTCTTTCCCCTTTCCAACCCCCATTTTCTTATCTTCCTGTCTACCTTCTGTTCTTCTCTTATTAACAATACAGATATCAACATTATGTCCCATTTTTTTGCAGCAAGAACAATATGAAGGAAGGTATTCTGGTATGACTTGCTGCCAGAATCCCCCCCCCCCTCTTTATCTCCTATCCATATTCGGCTGGGGGGGGGGGGGGGGGGGGGTTCTGCAAGTCCATTTCCACGCAAATTCGAGCCACACTAGGCCTCGATAATGTGGCAGTAGCTCCATCAAGAAGAATAGGAGAGCCAATAGTACAGGCAATATGATATAATACATATTTGTCGAAGAAATGAATCAGTAATAGTGGGAGTAAGAACCATACCGGCGCCATGGCAGTTTCCTCCTTCGTGGAGAAATTGGGCATCCATTTGAACGTTCTCATGGGGTAGCCCATGATATACCATATTCCTTTGAGCCATAATCGATGATAATCCTCCTCGGAATACAGCTGAATCAAAACATGCTTCTCATCAATGAGACTGATTTTTATCAATGATTTTAAATTCAAAGTATCAAAAAATGCCTGAATATCATCAACGCGCGGTCTTCCGTGAGAGAACTTGCCCACCATAGTGTGCTTGTGAGGCTCTATTAGCCTATGTAAATCTTCGGGCGAAAATAGTATCGAGGGATCCTCGTTTCTTTTGCGAAATTTTCCGAAGAAGAGAGCAATGGAGGCGCAAGCTTATTAATAAATGATGAGAAGGATTTCTTATTAACTAAGTAATCCATTTCCATCAAAATTGGCTTAAAAACAGCTTCTTCCTCCTCAAAATTTGCAATTTCTCTCTCTAGAAAATTATTTTCTCTCTCTATAATTCGAGAGCACTTTATTCTTCTCCTTATTCTTCTTCTTCTCCATCTTCTTCAACTTTTTCTCCTCCTCCTCATCCTCCTTCACTTCATCCTCATACTTCTTCTTATTCTTCTTATTTTTCTCATTCTCCTTTTCTCATTCTCCTTCTTCTTATTTTTTTCTTCTACTTATTCATATTCTCATTATTTTTTTTTTCTACTTATTCTTATCCTTCTTCTTATTCTCATTATTTTTTCT
>JAREIK010003402.1:30545-73957 GCA_029783825.1 Sapria himalayana | reverse complement strand
TTTTTGAAGGATATAACCTTTGATAATATAATAATTTTTAAATTTTTTTAAAATGTAAATATAATATTTAATTATAATAATCTTAATATTTATAAGACATTTAAATTCAATATAAGTAATTTTATTGATAGATATTATAATAATGATCAAAAAATAAATTAATAAACTATTATTAATAAGATTGATAACATTTAAAATATAAATGCAAAACCTATAATGATTCAAAATCAAAGTAAAATATATTACTAAATGATAATTTTTTGTTTTTAAATTTTTACTTCTTTTTATAAGATTATATTAATTTTTTGATTAAAAATTAATTATTAAATTATATTTGTCTCACTGTTTATTTATTTTGCAATTAATATTTCTATTAAAAATAAACTAATTAATAATTAAAATGAAATTTTAAAATTATAATGAATACAAATTAAAAAGAGATTTATGATTTATTTTATATGCTATATCAGTTTAATGGATTATTAATTTAGGGGTTTTGTCGTTTAGGAGTTTAGCAATTTATGTTTTTAGGCATTTAGTCATTATAGTTTTTATTTATATAATAATAATAATAATAAAATTTTTTATTTTATCTGATTTTCATAGGTTATAACCTTTAAAAATAAAATAATTTTTAATTTTTTTGAAATGTGAATACCATGTATAATTATATTAATCTTACTAATCATATATCATATGAATTCAATTTAAACAATTTTAATGATAGATAGTATAATAATGATCAAAAATTAAATTAATAAACTATTATTTATAATATAAATATTAATTAAAATATATTTACAGAACACAAAAAGATTCAAAATCAAATCAAAATATATTACTAAATAATAATATTTAATTTTCTAATATTTCCTTCTTTTTATAAGCTTATATTTTTTATTGATTAAAAATAAATTATTTAAATAATATTTATCTCACTCAGAATTTTTTTAAATAATTAAACTATAAATAATTATAATGAATATTTAAAATTAGAATAAATAGAAATAAAAATGAGATTTATTATTTATTAAGTAGTATATATATGTTAAAAGGTTTATGTATTTAGGTGTTTAGGGGTCTATGAGCTTACTGATTTAAGTAAGTAAGCATTTAATGATCTATAGGTTTTATGTTAAAAATAAAATAATGAAAAATTTATTTTTATTATTTTTTCTCATTTTTTAAGGTTATAACCTTTGAAAAAATAATAATTTTTAAATTTCTTTTCATAAGTGAATACAAAATATATTTATAATAATCATAATATTATATATCATATAAATTCAATATAAATAATTTTATTGATAGATATTCTAATAATTATCAAAAAATAAATTAAAAATCTATTATGAATAAAATTGATATTACTTAAAATATAATATCATAACCTAAAATAATTTAAAGGCAAAACAAAATATATCACTAAATAATTATTATTAGTTTTTAAATTTTTATGATTTTTATAAGCTTATCTATTTTTTGATGAAAAATATTTTTAATAAATTATATTTTAACTCAATATTTATTTTATAATTAATATATATATATAAATAAAAAACTCAAAATCAAAATTAATTTTTAAAATTATAATGAAAAGAACTAAAAATAAGATTTATTAATTATTATTTAGGGTATACTAGTTTAAAGGATTATCTATATAGGGGTATCAGGATTTTGTAGTTTAGTGATTTAAGTGCTTAGAGATTTAGTGGTGTATAGGCTTTATTTAAACGATGAAATAACAACAAAAATTATTTTTTTTTTATTTTTTGATATTTTCAAAGGTTATAACCTTTGAAAATATAATAATTTTTAAATTTTTTTCAAAAGTGAATTCAATATTTAGTTATAATAATTATTATATTTATATTTCATATAAATACAATATAAATAATTTTATTGATAAATATTTTAATAATTATTAAAAAATAAAATAATAATCTATAATTAATAAGATAGATATCAATTAAAATATAATTACAAAACATAAAATGATTCATAAGCAAAGCAAAATATATTACTATATAATAATTTTTTGTTTTGAAATTTTTTTTTATTTTAAAAAGTTTATCTATAATTTTTTGATTAAAAATAATTTACATAAATAATATTTGTCTAACTTATAATTAATTTTTTAATTAATATTTATATAAAAATAAAAAATTAATAATTAAAATGAATAATTAAAATTATATTGAAAAAAAATGATATTTATTATTTATTATTTAGGGTATACCAATTTAAATTAAGTTATATCTGTCTCACTAATAATTTATTTTGTAATTATATTTCTATAAAAATAAACTGATAAATAATTAAAATAAAAATTTAAAATTATACTTAATAAAAATTAAAATGAGATTTATGATTTATTATTAATGTATACCAGTTTAATGGTTTAAGTATTTTGAAGTTTTGTCGTTTAGTAGTTTAGCGATTTATGTTTTTAGGCATTTAGTGGTTTATAGGTTTTATTTAAATAATAAAAAAACAAACAAAAATTGTAATTTTTTGTCATTTTCAAATGTTATAACCTTTGAAAATTTAATATTATTTATAATTTTTTGAAATTTGAATAAAATATATAGTTATAATAATTTTAATAATTTTATATCATATAAAATAAATATAACCAATTTTATTGATAGATATTATAATAATGATAAAAAATTAAATTAATAAACTATTTATAATAAGATAGATATTAATTAAAAAATATTTAAAAAACCCAAATTGATTCAAAATTAAAGTAAAATATATTAGTTGATAATAATTTTTAATATTTAATAATACTTCTTTTATACTTCTTTTAAATGCGTATATATAATTTTTGATTAAAAATAAATTATTTAAATTATATGTGTCGCACTCATAATTTATTTTGTAATAAAAATTTCTATAAAAATAAACTAATAAATAATTAAAATGAATATTTAAAATAATAATAAATTGAAATAAAAATTAAATTTATAAATTATTAAGTAGTATATAGCGGTTTAATGGTTTATGTATTTAGGCATTATAGGGTTTAAAAGTTTACTGATATAACTATATATGCATTTAGTGGTTTATAGGTTTTATTTAAAAAATAAAATAACATAAAATTTATTTTTATTATTTTTTCATATTTCCAAAGCTTTTACCCTTGAAATATAATAATTTTTAATTTTTTTTTTCAAAAGTGAATTCAATATTTAGTTATAATAATCATTATATCTATATATCATATAAATTCAAGATAAACAATTTTATTGATAAATATTCTAATAATGATCAAAAAATAAATAAATAAACAATTATTAATAAGATAGATATCAATTAAAATATAATTACAAAATCTAAAATGATTCAGAAGGAAACAAAATATATTACTATATAATAAATTTTAGTTTTAAATTTTGCATTCTTTTTATAAATTTATCTATATTTTTCAATGAAAAATAATTTATATAAATTATATTTGTTTAACTCATAATTTATTTTTTAATTAATATTTATATAAAAATAAACAAATAAATAATTAAAATGAATATTTAAAATTATAATGAAAAAAATAATATTGAGATTTATTCTTTATTATTTAGGGTATACCAGTTTAATTTAAATTATATCTGTGTCACTAATAATTTATTTTGTAATTAATATTTCAATAAAAATAAACTGATAAAAAATTAAAATAAAAATATAAAATTATATTGATTAAAAATTAAAATGATATTTATGAATTATTATTAATGTATACCAGTTTAATATTTTAAGTATTTAGAGGTTTTGTTGTTTAGTACTTTAGCGATTTATGTTTTTAGGTATTTAGTGGTTTATTGGTTTTGTTTAAACAATGAAATAACAAAAATTTTTTTTTGATATTTTTTCACATTTTATAAAGGTTATTACCTTTGATAATATAATAATTTTAAAATTTTTTAAAAATGTGTATACAATATTTAGTTATAATAATCATTATAATTATATATAATATAAACTAAATATAAACAATTTTATTGATTGATATGATATAAATTTTATACATTTTGTAATTAATATTTTAATAAATTATTAAAATTATATTTAAGGTTTACGAGTTTAAAGGTTTAAGTATTTAGGGCTTTTGTGTTTAAGAGTTTAGATGTTTAAGTGTTTAGGCATTTAGTGGTTTATAAGTTTTATTTAAACAATGATAAAGCAAAAAATTAATTTTTATTATTTTTTCTAATTTTTGAAGATTATATCCTTTGAAAATATAATAATTTTTAAATTTTTTTCAAATGTAAATATAATATTTATTTATAATAATCTTCATAATTATAATTCATTTAAATTCAATATAAAAAAATATTTTGCTAGATATTCTAATTATGATCAAAAAATAAATTAATAAACTATTATTAATAAAATAGTTATTATTTAAAAAGTATTTTCAAAATCTAAATTTATTCAAATCAAAGTAAAATATATTACTAAATAATAATTTTTATTAATGTTTTGCTTTTTTTATAAGTTTATATTTTTGTTATTAAAAATAAATTATTTTAATTATATTTGTCTTACTCATAATTTATTTTGTAATTTATAATTCTATAATAATAAACTACTAAATAATTAAAATGAATATTTAAAATTATAATGAATACAAATAAAATTCAGATTTATTATTTATTATTCAGGATATACCGGTTTAATGGTTTAAGTATTTAGATATTTTGTGGTTTAGGAGTTTAGTGATTTAATTGTTTAGACATTTAGTGATTTAAAGTTTTTATTTAAAGAATGAAAAAACAAAAAATTTAATATTTTAATTTTTTTTACTTTTTGAAGGTTGTAACCTTTGAAAATATAATAATTTTAATTTTTTTAAATTGAATATAATATTTAGTTATAATAATCTTAATAATTATATATAATGTAAACTCAATATAAATAATTTAATTTATAGATATTATAATAATGATCAATAAATAAATTAAGAAACTTGTATTTATAAGAATTATATAAATTAAAATATAATTGTAAAATCTAAAATGATTCAAAATCAAAATAAGATATATTATTAAAAAATAATTTTTTATTTTTAAATTGTGCCTCTTTTTATAACCAATTTTTTTTGATGAAAAACAAATTATTTAAATTCTATATGTCGCACTAATAATTTATTTTGTAATTAATATTTCTATAAAAATAAACTGATTAATAATTAAAATGAATATTTAAAATTATAATGAATACTAATAAGACTGAGATTTATGATTTATTATTTAGACTATACTAATTTAATGTTTTAAGTATTTATGGGCTTCGGGGTTTAAGAGTTTATTCATTTTATTGTTTAGTCATTTAGTGGTTTATAGGTTTTATATAAAAAATAAAATAATAAAAAATATATTTTTGTTATTTTTTCTGATTTTTGAAGGTTATAACCTTTGAAAATATAATAATTTTTAAATTTTTTTTTGAAAAGTGAATACAATATGAAATTATAATAATCATAATTATTATAAATAATATAAATTCAATATAAACTATTTTATTGATATTTATTATAATAATGATCATAAAAAAGTAATAACTAATTATTAATAAGATAAATATTGTTTAAGATATATTTGCAAAACCTAAAATGACTCAAAATCAAAGTGAAATATTTTACTAAATATTAATTTTAAATTTTAAATTTTTAAATTTTTGTATCCATTTATAAGCCTATATATTTTTTGATGAAAAATAAAATATTTAAATTATATTTGTCTCACTAATAATTTATTTTTTAATTTATATTTCAATAAAATTAAACTAATAAATAATTAAAATGTATATATAAAATTATAATGAATACTATTAAAATAGAGATTTATTATTTATTATTTAGGGTATAACTATTTAATTGTTTAAGCTTTTTGTGGTTTTGGGGTTAAAGAGTTTATTGATTTATATGTTTGCACATATTCGTGTTTATAGTTTTTATTTAATCAATGAAATAACAAAAAATTTATTTTTATGAATTTTCGTGATTTTCAAAGGTTATAACCTTTAAAAATATAAAAATTTTTAATAGTTCTAAAATATGAATACATTACTTAGTTATAATAATCTTAATATTTATATTTGTTGTAGATTCAATCTAAAAAAATGTATTAATATATATTATAATAATGATCAAAAAGATAATTAATAAACTATTATTAATAAAATAGATATTATTTAAAATATATTTACAGAACCTAAAATAATTCAAAATCAAAGTAAATTATATTACTAAAAAAATTTTAAATTTTTGAAATTTTGTTTATTTTTATAAGCTTATTTTTTTTCATATATAATAATTTATTTATATTATATTTGTCTCACTCATTATTTATTTTTTAATTAATATTTTTATAAAAATAAACTATAAAATAATAAAATGAATATTTAAAATTATAATGAATACAAATAAAAATGTGATTTAATATTATTATTTAGGTTATATAGGTTTAATGGTTTAAGTATTTAGGAAGTTTTGGGGTTTAGAAGTCTAGAGATTTAAATGATTCGTCATTTAGTGGTTTATAATTTTTATTTAAATAATAAAAAATTATTTTTGTGATTTTTTATCATTTTTGAAGGTTATAACCTTTGAAAATATAATAATGTTTAAATTTTTTTCTAATATAAATATAATACTTAGTTATAATAACTTAATAATTATAAGACATTTTAATTGAATATAAGAGATTTTATTGTTCGATATTATAAAAATGATTAAATAATAAATTAATAAACTATTTTTAATAAGATTGATCATAATTAAAATATAATTGCAAAACCTATATATAATGATTCTAAATCAAAATAAAATATATTAGTAAATAATAATTTTTTGTTTTAAAATTTTTACTTTTTATATAAACTTATTTTTTTTGATTAAAAATAAATTATTAAAATTATATTTGTCTCACTCATTATTTATTTTGTGATTGATATTTCTATAAAAAATAAACAATAAATAATTAAAATGAATAATTAAAATTATAATGAATACAAATTAAAATGAGATTTATGATTTATTATACATGGTATACCGATTTAATGGTTTGATTAATTAGTTGTTTATAGGTTTTATTTATATAATACAAATTTAAAATTCTATTTTTGATTTTTTCTGATTTTCAAAGGTTATAACCTTTGAAAATAAAATAATTTTTAAAATTTTTTGAAATGTGAATACCATGTATAATTAATTAATCTTACTAATTATATATCATATAAATTCAATATAAATAATTTTAATGATAGATATTATAATAATGTTCAAAAATTAAATTAATAAACTATTATTAATAATATTAATATTAATTAAAATAGATTTACATAACACAAAATGATTCAAAATAGAATCTAAATATATTACTAAATAATAATATTTAATTTTTAAAAATTTCCTTCTTTTTATAATCTTATATTTTTTTTATTAAAATAAATTATTTAAATAATATTTAGTCTCATTCGAAATTTATATGTAATTAATTTTTCTAAAAAATTAATCTATAAATAATTAAAATTAATATTTAAAATTATAATAAATAAAAATAAAAATGAAATTTATTATTTATTAAGTATTATAGAGCTGTTAAAAGGTTTATGTATTTAGGGGTTTCTAGATTTATGAGCTTATTGATTTAAGTAAATAAGCATTTAATGATCTATATTTTTTATTTAAAAAATGAAATAACAAAAAATTTATTTTTTTTTATTTTTTCACATTTTCAAAGGTTATAACCTTTGAAAATATAATAATTTTAAATTTTTTTTCAAAAGTGAATACAATATTTAGTCATAATAATCATTATATTTATATATCATATAAATTCAATATAAACATTTTTTATTATAAATATTCTAATAATGATGGAAAAATAACTTAATAATCTATTATTAATAAGATAGATATCAATTAAAATATATTTACAAAACCTTTAAATGATTCAGAAGCAAGGCAAAATATATTACTATATAATAAATTTTTGTTTTGAAATTTTTTTTCTTATAAAAAGTTTATCTATATTATTTTGATGAAAAATAATTTATTTAAATTATATCTGTGTAACTCATAATTTATTTTGTAATTAATATTTATATAAAAATAAACAAATAAATAATTAAATTTGAATATTTAAAATTAAAATTAAAAAAAATTAGATTTATTCTTTATTATTTAGGATATACTGGTTTAATTTAAATTAGATCTGTCTCACTAATAATTTATTTTGTAATTAATATTTCTATAAAAATAAACTGATAAATAATTAAAATAATTTATTTTGTTCCTCTCTCAACTCTAGAAAGATTGCTAAAGCTCTAACCAAAATAATAGGAGCTTTTACTTTATCTTTATTATGTCCTATCATATTTGATGTTGAATCACTGGGTTATGAAAGGTAATTTGACTCATTTACACTAACAGACTAAACCAAGGTTATATCCCTATGTGTTGAAATAGCTAGTTGTTGAGGATGCTATTTATATTGATTATTGTAATTTCTTCTAAAATATCTCTCATGCACACACTCAAAGCAATTTTTTTAAAACATAGTTCACCTCTAAAAAAATAACCACCTTGTAGCCTATTAGAACAAACTAGCCCCAGGGTGGTTTTAGTAGGGCAAGAAGTATGGGCTCTCTTTCAATCAAGAAACAAAAAATTTATTTTATTGGCATGTATAAGCCCCTTTTTTATATCCTCATAGATATGAAAAGTATCATTTCTTTCTTTTTATATTAAATGAGTTATGTATACAAGCTCAGAATACCCAAAAAGGTGTAAATGAATCATATTGAAATATATAAAACGTTTTAATCATAGCTCAAAATATTATTCTTGCATATTGACACTCAAGGTCACAAATCAAAGGAAAAAGCTATAGTGATATTTCCATTCCAAAAAATTTTAGCTATAGAAAGTTATAAAGAGTAATACTCTAGCTTTAACTATTTTTAGGGTCATGACTTTTGCTCTTGAGGAATGTCCAAAGTTACAATGATTCCTAGTCCAATGACTTTGCAATATAAAGATAAAATGCACAAGCTATGGTCATATCCAATACTGTGACCCAGTATTATAGTGATTAAATAAGTATTCATGATCATTCTTAGTGCCATAACAATATGTTCAACAGAGAGACACAAGTTATGGCATATTCTCTTCGATATGATTTTGTGTTCTAGAGACAAAATATACAAACATGACCATTGCTAATGCTACAATAATCAAAAGCAAGAAAGGGACCGAATCCATAACTCTCACCTTGAGTCATGACTGTGTGTTACATATACAAAAATATAAATCTATGACATTTCTAAAAGTTGTGAATTTTAATTTAAATTTAACACTTAGTCATTTGATTATAAAAGTACAAAACATGAGATTTAGGATTTAGGGTTTATGGATTAGGGTTATAGTTTTTTGTGTAAGGTTTAGGATTTAAAGTTTAGGGTTTATGGTTTTTTTTTGTTTTTTTTTGGAAAATACACACTTTATTTATCAATTAGGCACACAACTTACAAGAGACTAAAAAGCTGACTAATTTAGGCCATCCCGCCAAATCCTATGCACCTTAATGATTCTATGCATAAAATAAATAAAAAAACATAATGCCTAATAATTCCAAGCGGACGAATACAAATAAAATCACCTGGCATTCCGGACTTCAGAGTTGGCATCGAGTGATTATGCACATTGCGTCCTTTGCATTCAGATTTGTCAAGCCTTTTGGAGTAACCTGAATGATGCACCATATTAAAACTATGCAAATATAAGATTGTGCATGTGCGTGACATGCAGCATCAAGCTTTTGCCTATGTCGTTGCTATGCAATGGAATACATGTAAAACTGAATACCCATAAATCCACAAGTCATATCTACGGCACTTTGTCAATTCATTCTCAGCTATGAATTCCACATTCTTTTGCTAAAATTATTCTCAAAAGAGTATGTATTGGGTTCGAATGTTTCCTACTCGAACTCCAAGAAGTGGATGTATGTTCCACCGAGAAAATATCAAAAAATATGCATGTATCGGTGTGCATGTGTGATGAGGTCCATCTCATAGTCTAATTATCTATGCATACAACCAAGCTAGAATACAAGTAAAATTATAAAATGCTATAAAGATCGGTCTTCTATTCCTGGGAGTGTAGCATCGCCTAATGTGTATTTACAAAATGCATTTGTAGGCCCCACTTAGAGATACTCATGGGTCCAGTTGCTCCCATTTCATGCTACATAGAGAAGAGACAAGATTGTGTGTGTGTGTGTGTGTGTGTGTAATGATCTGTCTCTACAAGTACATGGTGCATACAAAGTCCAAAATACAAAAAAGACTACAAACATAAACTACAAGTTTGAATCTTTCGCTCCCGCGTGGCTGGTCTGGACACCATTCCTTACTAGCCCTGCTTGGTGATGCTTCGGATTTTTCCGGCTCTCCAATTAATCATGGATTACCAGCTACTCTTGTCGGGCGATGCTTGGGTGGCCCTCTATGCTGCCTGAAAGGGCTAGAGGGACCCACTCCTAGCTACTCCTGGGTTTACTTCCGACCACTTTGCTCAGTCTCGTCAGTTGTCTGAATGTTATCATCCCGGCTTGCTAGTGGGGCCCTCTACAAGCTGGTGGCCCATACTTCTGGCTGCTTCCAGGACTTACTGGCCCCTCTAAATGCTACACCAAAATGGACAAGAATATGTGCACGTGTGTACTGTGGTCCGTCGCTATGTGTGTGTGGTCCAGCATTATCAGGGTTTAGGAGTTTAGTAATTTAAGTATTTAGGTATTTTGTGGTTTATTGGTTTTATTTAAATAATTAAATAACAAAAAAAAAAATTTTTATGATTTTTTCTGATTTTCAAGGTTATAACCATTGAAAATATTATAATTTTTAATTCTTTTTCAAATGTTAATACAATATTTAATTATAAAAATCATAAAAATTAAATATCATGTAAATTCAATATAAATAATTTTATTGATCGATATTTTAATACTGATCATAAAATAGATTAATAAAATATTATTAATAAGATAGATATTAATTAAAATATATTTGCAAAACCTAAAATGATTCAAAATCAATGTAAAAAATATTACTAAATAATAATTATTAATTTTAAAATTTTAATTCATTTTATAAGCTTATAAATTTTTTTGATGAAAGATTAATTATTTAAATTATATTTGTCTCATTCATAAATTTATTTTGCAATTAATATTTCTATAAAATAAACTAATAAATAATTAAAATGAATATTAAAATTATAATGAATACAAATAAAAATGAGATTTATGATTAATTATTTAGTATATATCAGTTTAATGGCTTAAGTATTTAGGAGTTTAGGAGAGTAGTGATTTAAATGTTTAAGCATTTAGTAGTTTATATGTTTTATTTAAATAATGAAATAACAAACAAATTAATTTTCAAATTTTTTATCAATTTTGAAGGTTATAACCTTTATAAATATAATAATTTTTAATTTTTTTTCAAATGTGAATACAATATTTAGTTATAAAAAATTTAATAATTATATATCATGTAAATTAAAAATAAACAATTTTATTGATAGATATTAATAAACTAAATATAAATATAATAATGATCAAAAAATCAATTAATAAACTATTATTTATTGATAAATATTTATATATTATTTATAAATACTTAAACCTTTAAAGATTATTTAAATGTTTAAGTATTTAAGGGTTTTTGGGTTTTGGGGTTTAGGATTTTAATGATTTAAGCGTTTAGGCATTTAGTTGTTTATAGGTTTTATATAACAATAAAATAACAAAAAATTTATTTTTGTGATTTTATCTCATTTTCAAAGCTGATAACCTTTAAAATATAATAATTTTTAAATTATTTTAAAATGTAAATTTAATATTTAGTTATAATAATCTTTATAATTATATATCATCTAAATTCAATATAAATAATTTTATTGATAAATATTATAATAATGATCAAAAAATAAATTAATAATCTATTATTAATAAGATAGATATGAATAAAAATATAATTACAAAACCTAAAATGATTTAGAAGCAAAGCAAAATATATTACTATATAATAATTTTTTGTTTTAAAATTTTTTTTATTTTAAAAAGTTTTTCTATAATTTTTTGATGAAAAATAATTTTATAAATTATTTTTGTCTAGCTCAATTTATTTTGTAATTAATATTTATATATAAATAAACAAATAAATAATTAAAATGAATATTTAAAATTATAATGAATAAAATTTGATTTATTATTTATTATTTAGGGATACTATTTAAATCTAAATTAGATATGTCTCACTAATAATTTATTTTGTAATTAATATTTCTATAAAAATAAACTGATAAATAATTAAAATAAAAATTTAAAATTATACTAAATAAAATTTAAAATGAGATTTATGATTTATTATTACTGTATACCAGTTTATTGATTTAAGTATTTAGAGGTTTTTTCATTTACGATTTTAGTGATTTATGTTTTTATGCTTTTAGTGGTTTATACGTTTTATTTAAAAAAATAAAATATCAAAAAAATTTGATATAAAATTTTCTCATTTTCATAGGTTATAACCTTTGATAGTTTAATAATATTTAAAATTTATTGAAATGTGAATACAATACTTAGTTATAATAATATTAATAATTATATATCATATAAATTCAATAAACAATTTTATTGATATATATTATAATAATGATCAAAATTAAATTTATAAACTATTGATATTAATATAGATATTAATTAAAAAATAATTACAAAACCCAAATTGATTCAAAATTATAGTAAAATATATTTCTGGATAATAATTTTTAATTTTTAAATTTTTACTTCTTTTATAAGCATATATATTATTTAAATTATATTTGTCGCACTCATAATTTATTTTGTAATAAATATTTCTATAAAAATAAACTAATAAATAATTAAAATGAATATTTAAAATTATAATAAATAGAATTAAAAATTAGATTTATTAATTATTAAGTAGTATATAGTGATTTAATGGATTATGTATTTTGGAATTATGGGGTTTAGGAGTTTACTTATTTAACTGTGTATGCATTTAGTTGTTTATAGGTGTTATTTAAAAAAAATATTAAAAAATTTATTTTTTTTATTTTTTGATATTTTCAAATGTTATATCCTTTAAAAATATAATAATTTTTAAATTTTTTTCAAAAGTGAATACTATATTTATTTATAATAATCATTATATTTATATATCATATAAATTCAATATAAATATTTTTATTGATAAATATTCTAAAAATGATCAAAGAATAAATTGATAATCTATTATTAATAAGATAGTTATCAATTTAAATATAATTACAAAACCTAAAATGATTCAGAAACAAAGCAAAATATATTACTATATAATAATTTTTTGTTTTGAATTTTTTTTCTTTTAAAAAGTATTTCTATATTTTTTTGATGAAAAATAATTATATAAATTATATTTGTCTAACTCAATTTATTCTATAATTAATAATTATATTAAAAAAAATGAATAAATAAATAAAATGAATATTTTAAATTATAATAAAAAAATAATATTGAGATTTATTATTTATTATTTAGGGTATACCAGTTTAAACTGATTATCTATATAGGGTTTTCGAGATTTTGGAGTTATTTACTTAAGTGTTTAGGCATTTAGTAGTTTATAGGATTTATTTAAATAATGCAATATCAAAAAAATTATTTTTGATATTTTCTCACATTTTCAAAGGTTATAACCTTTGAGAATTTAATAATTTTAAATTATTTTAAAAATGTGAACACAAAATTTAGTAATAAGAATCATTATAATTATATATAATATAAACTAAATATAAACAATTTTATTTATAGATATGATATCAATTATCAAAAAATAAATTAATATTCTATTATTAATATGATAGATATTAATTAAAATATAATTGCAAAACTTTAAATTATTCAAAATCAAAGTAAAATTTATTAACAATTAATAATTTTTGTTTTTTAGTTTTTACTTCTTTTTATATGCTTATATTTTTTTTGATGAAAAATAAATTATTTAAATTATATTTAATGTTTACGAGTTTAAAGTTTTAGGTATTTAGGGGCTTTTGTGTTTAGGAGTTTATAGATTTAAGTATTTAGTCATTTAGTGGTCTATAAGTTTTATTTAAATAATGATATAACAAAAAATTTATTTTTAGTTTTTTTTTTAATTTTTTAAGGTTATAACCGTTGAAAATATAAAAATTTCTAAATTTTTTTCAAATGTAAATATAATATTTAGTAATAATAAAAAATTAATAAATATAAGTGATTTAAATTCAATCTAAATAATCACTTTGCTAGATATTATAATAATGATCAATAAATAAATTAATAAACTGTTATTAATAAGATAGATATTATTTAAAATATAATTTCAAAATCTAAATTTATTCAAAATCAAAGTATATTTTACTAAATAATAATTTTTTTTAATATTTTGCTTTTTTTATAAGTTTATATTTTTGTTATTAAAAATAATTTTTTTAAATTAAATTTTCTTCCTCATAAATTATTTTGTAAATTATTATTCTATAAAAATAAACTAATAAATAATTAAAATGAATATTTAAAATTATAATGAATACAAATAAAATTGAGATTTATTATTTATTATTCAGGATATACAGGTTTAATGGTTTAAGTATTTATGTGTTTTGGGGTTTATTCATTTAAGTGTTTATTCCTTAAGTGATTTTATCTAATTTTTGAAGCTTATAACCTTCGAAAATATAATAATTTTTAATTTTTTTTAAAATGTGAATATACTATTTAGTTATAATAATCTTGATAATTATATATAAGGTAAAATCAATAAAAATAATTTTATTAATTGATATTATAATAATGATCATTAAATAAATTAATAAACTATTATTAATTACAATGATATAAATTAAAATATAATTGCAAAATCTAAAATTATTCAAAATTACATTAAAATAAATTACTAAATAATAATATTTTGTTTTAAAAATTTTGCCTCTTTTTATGATCTTATATTTTATTGATGAAAAATAAATTATTTATATTATATCTGTCTCACTAATAATTTATTTTGTAATTAATATTTCTATAAAAATAAACTGATAAATAATTAAAATGAATATTTAAAATTATAATGAATACTAATAAAAATGAGATTTATTATTTATTATTTAGAGTATACTAATTTAAAGGCTTATGTATTTATGGGCTTCGGGGTTTAGAAGTTTAGTCAATAAGAATTCAGGTATTTTGTGGTTTATAGATTTTATTTATAAAATCTAATAACAAAAAAATTATTTTTTTATTTTTTCTTATTTTCAAATGTTATAACCTTTGAAAACTAAATATTTTTAAATTTTTTTAAAATATGAAAATAACATTTTGTTATAATAATCTAAATAATTATATATTATGTAAATTCAATATAAATAATTTTTTTTATAGATATTTTGATGACGATAATAAAATAAATTAATAAACTATTATTAATAAGATAGATATTAAATAAAATTTATTTACAAACCTAAAATGATTCAAAATCAAAGTAAAATATATTAATAAGATAGATATTAAATAAAACTATTATTAATTAGATAAAATATACAGGTTTAAAAGATTATATATTTAGGTGTTTTGGGATTTAAGAATTTAGTGATTTAAGTGTTTAGGCATTTAGTAGTTTATAGGTTTTATTTAAAAAATAAAATAACAAAATTTTTTTTTGTTATTTGTTCTCATTTTTGAAGGATATAACCTTTGAAACAATAACAATTTTTAAATTTTTTTTAAATGTGAATACTATATTTAGTTATGATGATTTTAATAATTATATATCATGTAAATTCAATATAAACAATTATATTGATATATATAATAATAATGATCCTACAAAAGATTAATAAACAATTATTAATAAGATAAATATTGATTAAAATATATTTACAAAACCTAAAATGATTCAAAATCAAAGTGAAATATTTTATAAAATATTAATTTTTAATTTTTAATTTTTGTATCCATTTATAAGCTTATATATTTTTTGATGAAAAATAAATTATTTAAATTATATTTGTCTAACAGTTAATTTATTTTTTAATTTATATTTCTATAATAATAAACTTATAAATAATTAAAATTTATATATAAAATTATAATGAATACTAATGAAAATGAGATTTATGACTTATTATTTAGGGTATACCTATTTAATGGTTTAAGTTTATTGTGGTTTTGGGGTTAATGAGTTTATTGATTTATATGTTTACACATTTAGGTGTTTAAAGGTTTTATTTAATTAATGAAATGACAAAAATTTATTTTTATGAATTTTCGTGATTTTCAAAGGTTATAACCTTTGAAAATATAATAATTTTTAATAGTTCTAAAATATGAATGCAATACTTAGTTATAATAATCTTAATAATTATATTTGATGTAAATTCAATATAAAAAATTTTATTAATATATATTATTTTGATGATCAAAAAATAAATTAATAAACTATTATTAATAAGATAGATATTAATTAAAATATATTTACAGAACCCTAAATAATTCAAAATCAAAGTAAATTATATTACTAAATAAAATTTTAAATTTTTGAAATTTTGTTTATTTTTTTATAGCTTATATTTTTTTTTCATAAATAATAATTTGTTTATATTATATATGTCTCGCTCATTATTTATTTTGTAATTAATATTTCTATAAAAATAAACTAATAAATAATTAAAATGAATATTTAAAATTATAATGAATCAATTTGGGTTTTGTAAATATTTTTTAATTAATATCTAGATTATTATTAATAGTTTATTAATTTAATTTTTGATCATTATTATAATATCTATCAATATAATTGTTTATATTGAATTTATATGATATATAATTATTAAAATTATTATAAGTAAATATTGTATTCATATTTCAAAAAATTTTATTATTATTATATTTTCAATGGTTATAACCTATGAAAATGACAAAAAAGTATAAATTTTTTTTTGTTATTTTATTGTTTAAATAAAACCTATAAACCACTAAATACCTAAAAACATAAATCGCTAAGCTCCTAAACGACAAAACTTCTAAATACTTAAACTATTAAATTGGGATACATTAATAATAAATCATAAATCTCATTTTAATTTTTATTAAGTGTAATTTTAAATTTTTATTTTAATTATTTATCAGTTTATTTTTATAGAAATATTAATTACAAAATAAATTATTAGTAAGACAGATCTATTTTAAATAATTTATTTTTTATCAAAAAAATATATATGCTTATAAAAGAGGCAAAATTTTATAAACAAAAATGTATTATTTTGTAATATATTTTATTTTTATTTTGAATCATTTTAATTTTTGCAATTATATTTTAATTTATATCATTCTTATTAATAATAGTTTATTAATTTTTTATTGATCATTATTATAATATCTATTAATAAAATTATTTATATTGAATTTACATTATATATAATTATTAAGAATATTATAACTAATTATTATATTAACATTTAAAAAAATTAAAAATTATTATATTTTCAAAGGTTATAACCTTCAAAATTTAAAAAAAATCAAAAAATTTAATTTTTTATTTTTTTATTTTTTAAATAAAAACTATAAATCACTAAAGGCCTAAACACATAAATCACTAAACCCCAAAACACCTAAATACTTAAACCATTAAACTATTATATCCTGAATAATAAATAATAAATAATAAATCTCAATTTTATATGTATTCATTATAATTTTAAATATATATTTTAATTATTTATTAGATTATTTTTATAAAATTATAAATTAAAAATAAATTATGTGGAAGACAAATATAATTTAAAAAATTTACTTTTAATAACAAAAAAAATATAAACTTATAAAAAGGAGCAAAACATCAAAAAAATTATTATTTACTGTTATATTTTACTTTGATTTTGAATAAATTTACGTTTTGCAAATATATTTTAAAAAATATCTAACTATTTTATAATAGTTTGTTAATTTATTTTTTGATCATTAATATAATATCCATCAAAATAATTGTTTATATTGAATTAACATGATATATAATTATTAAGTTTATCATAACTAAATATAGTATTCACATATAAAAAAAATTTAAAAATTGTTAAATTTTCAAAGGTTATAACCTTCAAAATTGATAAAAAATAACAAAAATAAATTTTGTGTTATATCATTGTTTAAATAAAACTTATAAACCATTAAATGCCTAAATACATAAATCTCTAAACTCCTAAACCCCGTAGCCCCTAAATACCTAAATCTTTAAACTTGTAATCCTTAAATATATTTTAAATAATTTATAGAAATATTAATTACAAAATAAATTATGAGTGACAAATATAATTTAAATAATATATTTATTCAACAAAAAAAATAAGCTTATAAAATGATGCAAAAACATAAAAAAATTATTATTTAGTAATGAATTTTACTGATTTTCAATCATTTTAGGGTTTTTAATTATATTTTAATTTATATCTATCATATTAATAAATGTAAATTAATTTATTTTTTGATAATTGATATAATTTTATCAATAAAATTGTTTATATTAGTTTATATTATACATAGTTATAATAATTATTATTACTAAATATTGAATTCACATTTTTAAAAAATTTTAAAATTATTATATTTTCAATTGTTATGACATTTAAAAATTTAAAAAAATATCAAAAATAAATTTTTTGTTATTTCATTGTTTAAATAAAACCTATAAACCATTAAATGCCTAAATACTTAAATCAATAACTTCGAAATCTCGAAAACCCTAAATAGATAAATTTTTTAAATAGGTATATCTTAAATAATAAATAATAAAACTCATTTTTATTTTTTCATTATAATTTTAAATATTCATTTTAATTATTTATTTGTTTATTTTTATATAAATATTAAATACAAAATAAATTATGAGTTAGACAAATATAATTTATATAAATTATTTTTCAACAAAAAAATATAGATAAATTTATTAAAAGAAGAAAATAATTAAAACAAAAAATTATTATATAGTAATATATTTTACATTGTTTCTGAATCATTTTAGCTTTCGTAATTATATATTTATTGATATCTTACTTATTAATAATAGATTATTAATTTATTTTTTGATCATTATTAGAATATTTATCAATAAAAATATTTATATGATATATAGATTTAATAATTATTATAACTAAATATTCTATTTATTTTTAAAAAAAATTTAAAATTATTATATTTTCAAAGATTATAACCTTTGAACATGTGAAAAAACAAAAAATATATATTTTTTATTATTATTTCATTGTTTAAAAAAAACCTATAAATCACTAAATGCCTAAACACTTAAATCACTATACTACAAAATCCTGATACCCCTATATAGATAATCATTTAAACGGGTATACCCTAAATAATAATTAATAAATCTCATTTTTATTTGTTTTCATTATAATTTAAAAAATTCATTTTGATTGTTTAGTTTTTTATTTATATATATATATATTAAATATAAAATAAATTATGAGTTAAAAATATAATTTATAAAAATTATTTTTCATCACAAAATAGATAAGCTTATAAAAAGAATAAAAATTTAAAAACAAATAATTATTATTAAGTAAAATATTTTGCTTTGCTTTTGAATTATTTTAGGTTTTGATATTATATTTTAAGTAATATCAATCTTATTCATAATAGATTTTTAATTTATTTTTTAATAATTATTAGAATATCTATCAATAAAATTGTTTATATTGAAATTATATGATATATAATTATTATGATTATTATAAATAAATATTTATTCACTTTTGAAAAAAATTTAAAAATTATAATATTTTTAAAGGTTATAACCTTTGAAAATATCAAAAAATTATAAAAATAATTTTTTTTTATTTTTTTTCTTAAATAAAACATATAGACCACTAAATGCATACACAGTTAAATCAGTAAACTCCTAAACCTCGTAATGCCTAAATACATAAACCATTAAACTACTATATACTACTTAATAATTAATAAATCTAATTTTTATTTCTTATTATTATAATTTTAAATATTCATTTTAATTATTTATTAGTTTATTTTTATAGAAATATTTATTACAAAATAAAGTATGAGTGCGACAAATATAATTTAATTAATTTATTTTTAATAAAAAAATATATGCTTATAAAAGAAGTAGAAATTTATAAATTAAAAATTATTATCTAGTAATATATTTTACTATAATTTTGAATCAATTTGGATTTTGTAAATATTTTATAATTAATATCTATCTTTTTATTAATAGTTTATTAATTTAATTTTTGATCATTATTTTATTATCTATCAATAAAATTGTTTATATTGAATTTATATGATATATAATTATTAATATTATAAAAACTAAATATTGTATTCACATTTCAAAAAATTGTAAATATTATTATATTTTCAAAGGTTATAACCTATGAAAATGATAATAAATTATAGAAATTTTTTTGTTATTTTATTTTTTATATAAAACCTATAAACCACTAAAAGCCTAAAAACATAAATCGCTATACTCCTAACGACAAAACCTCTAAATAATTAAACTATTAAACTGGTATAAATTAATAATAAATCTTCAATCTCATTTTAATTTATTTTCAGTATACTTTTAAATTTTTATGATAATTATTTATCAGTTTATTTTTATAGAAATATTAATTAAAAAATAAATTATTACTGAAATGGATCTAATCTAAATTAAACTGGTATCCCTAAATAATAAATAATAAATAATAAATCTCATTTTTTTTCATTATAACTTTAAATATTCATTTTAATTATTTATTTGTTTATTTATATATAAATATTAATTACATAATAAATTATGAGTTAGACAAATATAATTTATATAAATTATTTTTCATTAAAAAATTATAGATAATCTTATTAAAAGAAGAAAAAATTCAAAAACAAAAAATTATTATATAGTAATATATTTTTCTTTGCTTATGAATCATTTTAAGTTTTGTAATTATATTTTAATTAATATCTATCTTATTATTAATGGATTATAAATTTATTTTTTAATTATTATTAGAATATTTATCAAAAAAATTGTTTATATTGAATTTATATAATATATAAATATAATGATTAGTATAATTAAATATTGTATTCACATTTGAAAAAAATTTAAAGATTATATTATTTTCAAAGGTTTTAACCTTTGAAAATAACAAAAAATAATAAAAATAAATTTATTGTTATTTTATTTTTTAAATAAAACTTATAAACCACTCAATGCTAGGGGTGATCATGAGACTGGACGGAAAGGGGATTACAAATCTCCAGTCCATTCCCACAGTTTGGAGATTTTTTTTTGAAGATCCATACCCGTCCCATAGGTTGAAAACATTGGGGCGGGATGGGACGGAGATCGGGGATTTTGGGTTGGATAAAATAGTTCCGGGACGGAATGGCGTTCAGACATTTTTTTCAATTTATTTTCTTCAAACCGGTCAAGTTAGTTCATGTCGAAACCTTTGTTGTAGTAATTATTATTCCTTAGTTATGTATCTTTCAAACTAAAATTGGGCCAATTTTGTTTTGTCAAATTGGCTGAATACCGCAAATGAGCTCCATTACCTTGTAAAAAGCTTTAATGTGTAGAAAAGGATAGAAATGTTAAATAGAACGGGACTGAGTTGTGTGCTTAATTTTGTTCTTTGTTTTTGCACAAGTTGGCTTTGTTCAGCCGAGTGAAAGTTTACCATAATAGCAATACTACATTTTTTAAACAATTACTTAAAATTTTAATGAATAGCTAAAGATGACCACAAACATTGATAGCATCAATTACTACTTAAGTAATTGCTAAAATTAGGCAGCTTAATATAACAAAAAAAATACAACTAATAACATCTATGATAATAATCATTTCAAAGGTCAGTCTCGGAAGAGCAACGAAAATCAAAACACAATTAATTATCTCTTCTACAACTCCTCCCTTTTCTTCCTCCACTATAGAAGGACAACCAAAGATGAAAATGTGTTAATCATGTAGACATAAATTTCTAAGATGAAAGAGTAATAAAAAAACAAAATATTACCATATAAAATTTAATACACCCATTCCAAATTTAGTTGGCCAACTAGAGTTGGAAGAATATTTGGATCTTGTGACCCCTCTGAAAATTGTAATTGAACCATATTTTTATTAAATTGAATGAATAAAATAAGTAAAAGTGAAATTAAAATTTACAAGATTTTATACCCACCTGATTCATTATCATCAAGGACTTGAACTAATTCTTGAATTTCAATATGTTTGTTTGAGCTTCTCAACCAATCTTGTAGACATATGAGAACTTCAGCTGTAATAGGTGTTAAAGAACTTCTAAATTTATCTAAAGTTCTCCCCCCAGTGCTAAATGTAGATTAGTAGGCCACAGTAGATGCTTGGATAGCAAATACATCTCTTGCTACATTTGCCAAAGAAGGATACCTAACCTCATTTACCTTCCACCAGTTTAGAAGATCAAAATCAATTCTATTTTTTTCAAGTTTGTCCTCCAAGTACCTATCCAACTCTTCCAAAGCTGGACTTCTTGTTCTTTCTCCAATTCAACAAAAAAAATCATCAACATAAGTATCACTACCATCAAAGAAATCATCATTTTTTTCAACACAGTAGAAAAGAAATCATCTTCTTTTGATTCATCTTCAATTAAATCTTTATAATCATCTAGCATCTCATTCATGGCATTTATAACCTTTTTCACCAAATTTTTAGCCAGATCCTCTCTATAATGCTAAGTGTACTTAACCTTGAGATATTTGAGCTTATATCTAGGATCCAACACTACCGCTACAAAAAGCATAATATATGTTGACTGAAGAGAACCCCAATATTTGTTGAATTTTTGCCTCATTTTCATACCCATTTCAGAAACCATTGTATCTCTACTAAATTCAAAAGCTCAAAATTATATTCAAAATTCGAATAATCTCAGAAAAATAAACACTAGAGGTAGAATATTATGAACCAGAAAATTTACGAGTTACCTCATAAAAATTTTCAATAAACGAGCCAAAATTATGGCGTTTGTTCCGTCTCTCTCAGGTGGAACGTTTGAACCAAACTCCTTCAAAAACCTTTTGTCTTTGTCCTCCAACTTATCAAATTCTTTTTGATAATTTATATCAGTTTTTAGAATCAAATAATTTGAATTCCATCTTGTAGGACAATCTAATTGCAATGAAGATCCATATGTCAAGTTTGCTTCTTCAACACATGACTTAAACATATCTAATCTTTTAGAACTGCTCCTCACATATTTCACCACACCTCTAATTTTTTGAATAGCACCCTCAACTACTGCAATGCCATCTCTGACAATTAAGTTTAGGATATGAGCACAACATCTCATATGAAAATGCTCGCCTCTCAAAGGTACAACACTTTTCTTCACAAGCTTTTTTTCAATTGTTCAACTACAGCATCATTATTTGATGCATTGTCAATATTAATGCACATCAACTTTCTCAAACCCCATTCATTCATGCAAATCTTAATAGCATTTCTAATATTAACTCCAGAATGACTTTTATTACACAAAAGTTCAAAAGCATTTTATGCATATTCCATTGAGAATCAATTAAATGAACAGCCAAACATATATAAGACAAATTTTGAATGCTAGTCCAAGTGTCGGTAGTCAATGAAACTCTACAACAATGAGATGATATGCTATCAAATAATTTCTTCTTTTCCTTCACAAATAAAGAAAAACAATCCCTGAGTGTAGAGTGCCTAGATGGAATTTTATATTGAGGCACACTAACTTCACAAAACTCCTTGAACTCATCCCTCTCAACAAAACTGAAAAGGCAATTCATCTTTTATATTCATTTTCACCAAAGCCTCCCTAACTAGTTGTTGATCAAATTGCCAACAAGTTAATTTGTTATCCTCTGAACTATTACCTTTAGTGAAACTCAACAAAGATTGTGACTTGTCTTTACCTTTACGAGCTTCTATTAATTCTTTTTTGTGTGGAAATTTGCTACAAGTCTATCTCAGGTATTTCCATAAATCGGAAGTGCCTTGATCACGTTTTGCCAAATATTCTTTCCTACACCATATACAAGCTGCCCTTCCAGTTTCATTTCCCTCTGAATCAACTATTATCTCATAAGCTTCCCATACAGCAGACTTATACTTTTTATGAGCTTGAGGTTCAGATGTACCTTGACTTTCATTTACAATTGGAATTGAACAACCTGCCGTACAATAGGAGGGTTCGTGAAAGGATGATGATTGGATTTACCAGTACTTTGATCATTTGAGATGTGATGATCTTCAATTTATTGTATTTTTCATTTACCGCTGGATTGTGCCATCTGCATTGCCATTAATTAATATGATATGTTAAGCATGAATACATATAAATATTTAAAACAAGCAAGCTCTACAAAACTGACTTTAACACATTCAGCCCACCCATTCGGCCCAACCACAACACCACAACCAATACTCAACAAAACTGACTGAGACACATAATAATAAAAATTAATCACTCAATTCTTGTCAGAAAAACAAACCAAAAGGCTGGTGGCATCTGTTACACGGTGGAGGCAACCAGAAATGTGACGGACAAGGGCTGGACCTAACATAACACGGCTGGGACGGTGTGAGGTGGCCTGTAACTCGTCGGAACAACAATAGGTGCGTCGGAATTGGATGGCCAGTAGCTGAATTGGTGACATCTTCATGTTATATATATATATATATATATATATATATATATATATTCGTTTTTTAGGACTGGACAGTTTTCGGGATGGATATTGCTTAAGATCCAAAACCGTCCCAAAATAAAAAATACGTGACATATTGTGACGGGAAAAGTCAAAGTCAACAGATTTTTCTCAGTCCGGATTCTTTCGGGACAATACTTCGGGTCGGGTCGTGAATCTTCGAGTCCCGTGAGCAGCCCTACTAAATGCATATAAAGTTATATCAGTAAACTCTTAAATCCCATAATGCCTAAATACATAAACCATTAAACTGCTAAATACTACTTAATAATTAATAAATCTAATTTTATTGCTATTTATTATATTTTTAAATATTTATTTTAATTATTTATTAGTGTATCTATTTAGAAATATTTATTGCAAAATAAATTATGAGTGTGAAAAATATAATTTAAATAATATATTATTTATCTAATAAAAATATATGCTTATAAAAGAAGTATAAATTTAAAAATTAAAAATTATTATCAAGTAATATAAGTTACTTTAATTTTGAATAAATTTGGGTCTTGTAAATATTTTTTAATTAATATCTATCTTTATATTAATAGTTTTCAAATTTAATTTTTGATTATAATTATAATATCTATCAATAAAATTATTTATATTAAATTTATATGAAATATAATTTTTAATATTATTTTAACAAAATATTAAATTAAAATTTCAAAAAATTCTAAATATTATTATATTTTCAAATGTTATA
Source organism: Sapria himalayana (assembly GCA_029783825.1). NCBI lineage: Eukaryota > Viridiplantae > Streptophyta > Magnoliopsida > Malpighiales > Rafflesiaceae > Sapria > Sapria himalayana. The sequence goes on along the minus strand of JAREIK010003402.1, from coordinate 48,385 downwards.
ACCTATGAAAATGATAAAAAATTATAGAAATTTTTTTTGTTATTTTATTTTTTAAATAAAACCTATAAACCAGTAAAAGCATAAAAACATAAATCGCTAAACTCCTAACGACAAAACCTCTAAATACTTAAATCATTAAACTGGTATACATTAATAATAAATCATAAATCTCATTTTAAATTTTATTCAGTATAATTTTAAATTTTTATTTTAATTATTTATCAATTTATTTATAGAAATATAAATTAGAAAATAAATTATTAGTGAGACAAATCTAATTTAAATTAAACCAGTATCCTGAAATAATAAATATTAATTCTCATTTTTTTTTCATTATGATTTTAAATATTCATTTTAATTATTTATTTGTTTATTTATATATAAATATTAATTACAAAATAAATTTAGTTAGACAAATATAATTTATATAAATTATTTTTCATAAAAAATTATTGATAAAATTTTTAAAAGAAAAAAAAAATTTAAAACAAAAAATTATTATATAGTAATATATTTTGCTTTTCTTCAGAATCATTTTAGGTTTTGTAATTATATTTTAATTGATATCTTTCTTATTAATAATAGATTATTAATTTATTTTTTGATCATTATAAGAATATTTATCAATAAAATTATTTATATTGAATTTATATGATATATAAATTTAATGATTATTATAACTAAATATTGTATTCACATTTAAAAAAAATTAAAAATTATTATATTTTCAAAGGTTAAAACCATTGAAAATATCAAAAAATAATAAAAATAAATTTTTTGATTATTTATTTTTAAATAAAACCTATAACCACTAAATGCATACATAGTTAAATAAGTAAACTCCTAAACCTCGTAATGCCTAAATATATAAACAATTAAACTTCTATATACTACTTAATAATTAATAAATCTAATTTTTATTTCTATTTATTATAATTTTAAATATTCATTTTAATTATTTAATAGTTTATTTTTATAGAAATATTTATTACAAATTAAATTATGAGAGCGACATATATATTTAAATTAATTTATTTTTAATCAAAAAAATATATATGCTAATAAAAGAAGTAAAAATTTAAAAATTAAAAATTATTATCTAGTAATACATTTTACTTTAATTTAGAATCAATTTGGGTTTTGTAAATATTTTTTAATTAATATCAATCTTTTTATTAATAGTTTATTAATTTAAATTTTGATCATTATTATATTATCTATCAATACAATTGTTATATTCAATTTATATGATATATAATTATTAATATTATTATAACTAAATATTATATTCACATTTCAAAAAATTTTAAATATTATTATATTTTCAAAGGTTATAACCTAAGAAAATCAAAAAAAATTACAAATTTTTTTTTGTTATTTTATTGTTTAAATAAAACCTAAAACCATTAAATGACAAAAAACATAAATTGCTAAACTCCTAAATGACAAAACCTCTAAATACTTAAACCATTAAACAGGTGTACATTAATAAAAAATCATAAATTTCAATTTTATTTTTATTCAGTATAATTTTAAATTTTTATTTTAATTATTTATCAGTTTATATTTATAGAAATATTAATTAAAAAATAAATTATTAGTAAGATAGATCTAATTTAAATAATTTATTTTTAATCAAAAAAAATATATATCCTTATAAAAAGAGGCAAATTTTTAAAAATAAAAATTAATTATTTAGTAATATATTTTATTTTTATTTTGAATCATTTTAAATATTGCAATTTTATTTTAATTTATATCATTCTTATTAATAATAGTTTATTAATTTTTTATTGATCACTATTATAATATCTATTAATAAAATTATTTATATTGATTTTACATTATATATAATTATTAAAATTATAATTATTGAATATTATATGCACATTTAACAAAAAATTAAAAATTATTATAATTTAAAAGGTTATAACCTTCAAAAATTAAAAAAAAATCAAAAAATTAAATTTTTTATTTTTTCATTATTTAAATAAAAACAATGAATTACTAAATGCCTAAACACTTAAATCACTAAACCCCAAAACCCCTAATTACTTAAACCATTAAACTAGTATATCCTGAATAATAAATAATAAATCTCTATTTTATTTGTATTCATTATAATTTTAAATATTCATTTTAATTATTTATTAGTTTATTTTTATAGAATTATAAATTAAAAATTAATTATGAGGAGGAAAAATATAATTTAAATAAATTACTTTTAATAACACTTAATATAAACTTATAAAAAGAAGCAAAACATCAAGAAAGTATTATTTTGTAATATATTTTACTTTAATTTCGAATAAATTTTCGTTTTGCAAATATATTTAAAATAATATCTATCTTATTAATAATAGTTTATTAATTTATTTTTTGATCATTAATATAATATATTTCAATATAATTTTTTATATTGAATTTACATGATATATAATTATTAAGATTATCATAACTAAATATAGTATTCACATATAAAAAAAATTTAAAAATATTTATATTTTCAAAGTTTATAACCTTCAAAAATGATAAAAAATAACAAAAATAAATTATTTGTTATATCATTGTTTAAATAAAACTTATAAACCATTATATGCCTAAATACATAAATATCTAACTCCTAAACCCCGAAGCCCCTAAATACTTAAACCTTTAAACAAGTAAACCTTAAATATAATTTAAATAATTTATAGAAATATTAATTTCAAAATAAATTATAAGTGATACAAATATAATTTAAATAATATATTTTTCATCATAAAAACATATAAGCTTATAAAATGATGCAAAAAATAAAAAAAATTATTATTTAGTAATAAATTTTACTTTGATTTGAATCATTTAGGTTTTTAATTATATTTAAATTTATATCTATCATATTAATAATAGTTTATTAATTTTTTTTGATAATTGATATAATACTATCAATAAAATTGTTTATATTTAGTTTATATTATATATAGTTATAATATTTATTATTACTAAATATTGTATTCACATTTTTAAAAATTTTTAAAATTATTATATTTTCAAATGTTATAACCTTTAAAATTTTGAAAAAATATCAATAATAATTTTTTTATTATTTCATTATTAGAATTAAAACCTATAATCCATTAAATGCCTAAATACATAAATCAATAACTTCTAAATCTCGAAAACCCTAAATAGATAAATTTTTTAAACATGTATATCTTAAATAATAAATAATAAATCTCATTTTTATTTTTTTCATTATACTTTTAAATATTCATTTTAATCATTTATTTGTTTATTTTTATATAAATATTAATTACAAAATAAATTTTAAGTTACACAAATATAATTTATATATATTATTTTTCGATAAAAAAATATAGATAAATTAATAAAAGAAGAAAAAAATTTAAAACAAAAAAATATTATATAGTAATATATTTTGCTTTGTTTCTGAATCATTTTAGGTTTTGTAATTATATTTTAATTGATATCTAACTTATTAATAATAGATTATTAATTTATTTTTTTGATCATTATTAGAAAATTTTTCAATAAAAATGTTTATATTGAATTTATATGATATATAATTTAAATAATTATTATAACTAAATATTGTATTCACTATTGAAAAAAGTTTTAAATTTTTATATTTTCAAAGATTATAACCTTTGAACATGTGAAAAAATAAAAAAAAATATTTTTTTTGTTATTTAATTGTTTAAATAAAACCTATAAATCACTAAATGCCTAAACACGTAAATGACTAAACTACAAAATCCCGATACCTCTATATAGATAATCCTTTAAACCGGTATACCCTAAATAATAATTAATAAATCTCATTTTTATTTGTTTTCATTATAATTTAAAAAATTCATTTTGATTGTTATGTTATATATATATATATATATATATATATATATATATATATATATTAATTATAAAATAAATTATGAGTTAAAAATATAATTTATAAAAATTATTTTTCATCAAAAAATAGATAAGCTTATAGAAAGAATAAAAATTTAAAAACAAATAATTAATATTAAGTAATATATTTTGCTTTGCTTTTGAATCATTTTAGGTTTTGATATTATATTTTAAGTAATATTAATCTTATTCATAATAGATTTTTAATTTATTTTATGATTATTATTAGAATATCTATGAATAAAATTGTTTATATTGAATTTATTTGATATATAATTATTATGATTATTATAAATAAATATTGTATTTACTTTTGAAAAAATTTAAAAATTATTATATTTTCAAAGGTTTAATCTTAAAAAATGAGAAAGAATACAAAAATAAATTTTTTGTTATTTCTTTTTTAAATAAAACAAATAGACCACTAGATGTTTACTTACTTAAAACAATAGCTCATAAAACCCGAAACCCCTAAATACATAAACCTTATAATAGCTGAATACGACTTAATAAATAATAAATCTCATTTTTATTTCTATTTTTTATAATTTTTAATATTCATTTTAATTATTTATATTTTAATTTTTAGAAAAATTAATTACAAAATAAATTTCGAGTGAGACAGATATTATTTAAATAATTTATTTTTAATCATAAGAAAATATAAGCTTATAAAAAGATGGAAAAATTTAAAAATTAAATATTATTATTTAGTAATATTTTTTTATTTGATTTTGAATCATTTTGTGTAATGTAAATATATTTTAATTAATATTTATATTATTAATAATAGTTTATTAATTTAATTTTTGATCATTACTATAATATCTATCCTTAAAATTATTTATATTGAATTTATATGATATATAATTAATAAGATTAATATAATTATACATGGTATTCACATTTCAAAAGATTTTAAAAATTATTTTATTTTTAAAAGTTATAACCTTTGAAAATCTAAAAAAAATCAAAAAAAAATTTTTATTTTTATTATATAAATAAAACCTATATACCACTAAATGCCTAAAAACATAAATTGCTAAACTCCTAAACAACAAAACCCCTAAATAATCGATCCATTAAACCGTTATACCATATATAATTGTTGGGCAATTGTGCTTCCACGGTAGTGAGATTGAGATACAGAAACATAGAAACAACATAAAACAAGCAATATATATATCACAATTCAGCAACATCAATGATAGAATCAAAAAATGAGAAATAAATACCGAAAATAATGTGGTTCGCTAGTTGCTCAGTATGACTAGCTAAATCCACCAGAAAATGCTTATGCATTATAGATTAAAGCAACAGAAATGTCTTACAGTATGTCGCACACAGAATAGTCGGGATAAATCATAAAGAGAAGAGAGAGAGACGATGAACAGTTCCACGTGTCCAAAAACCGCCACCCAAAAATAAAATTACAAAACATTTTATATTAATATTTCTCTCGGTTCATTTAACGGGAGCGGGTCGGATAATGAGACAGGTCAGGCTCTACTCCAATTTTGGCTAGCTGTCTGGTCAGTGAGACCTCTGTTATTGTGCTACTGCTGCATCCCCGACCTCTTAATATTTCCTTTCCTGCAATTACATTAAACTATTAAAAAAGAAAAATATTTGGTTATACTAATAGATTATAAAAAAATAAATTACATATACAGTAATAATAAATCTTAAATCTCATTTTAATTTGTATTCATTATAATTTTAAATATTCATTTTAAATATTTATTAGTTTATTTTTTATATAAATATTAATTACAAAATAAATAATTAGTCAGACAAATATAATATTATAATTTACTTTTAATAAAAAAAATATAATCTTATAAAAAGAAGTAAAAATTTAAAAAAAAAATTATTAATTAGTAATAAATTTTACTTTGATTTTGAATCATTTTAGGTTTTGTAATTATATTTTAATTTATATCTATCATATTAATAATAGTTTATTAAATTATTTTTTGATAATTGATATCATATCTATCAATAAAATTATTTATAATTAGTTTATATTATATATAATTATAATGATTATTATTACTAAATATTTTATTCACATTTTAAAAAAATTTTAAAATTATTATATTTTCAAATTTTATAACCTTTGAAAATGTGAAAAAATAACAAAAATAATTTTTTTGTTATTTCATTGTTTAAATAAATCCTATAAACCACTAAATGCCTAAATACATAAATCAATAACTCCTAAATCTCGAAAACCCTACATAGATAATCAATTTAAACCGGTATAACATAAATAATAAATAATAAATCTCAATATTATTTTTTTCATTATAATTTAAAATATTCTTTTTAATTATTTATTCGTTTATTTTTATATAATTATTAATTACAGAATAAATTGAGTTAGACAAATATAATTTATATAATTATTTTTCATCAAAAAATATAGATAAACTTTTTAAAAGAAAAAAAATTCAAAACAAAAATATATTATATAGTAATATATTTTGCTTTATTTCTAAATCATTTTAGGTTTTGTAATTATATTTAAATTGGTATCTATCTTATTAATAATAGATTATTAATTTATTCTTTGATCATTATTAGAATATTTACCAATAAAAATATTTATATTGAATTTATATGTTATATAAATATAATGATTATTATGACTAAATATAGTATTCAATTTTGAAAAAATTTAAAAATTATTATATTTTCAAAGGTTATAACCTTTAAAAATATCAAAAAATAAAAAAAATAAATTTTTTGATATTTTTTTTAAATAACACATATAAGCCTCTAAATGCATACACAGTTAAATCAGTAAACTCATAAACCCCGTAATGCAAAAATACATAAACCATTAAACCGCTATATACTACTTAATAATTAATAAATCTAATTTTTAATTCTATTTATTATAATTTTAAATCTTCATTTTGATTATTTATTAGTTTATTTTTATAGAAATATTTATTACAAAATAAATTATGAGTACGACAAATATAATTTAAAAAATATATATGCTTATAAAAGAAGTAAAAATTTAAAAATTAAAAATTGTTATCCATAAATATATTTTACTATAATTTTGAATCAATTTTTTTTTGTAATTATTTTTTAATTAATATCTATCTTAATATCAATAGTTTATGAATTTAATTTTGATCATTCTTATAATATATATCAAAAAAATTGTTTATTGAATTTATATGATATATAATTATTAATATTATTATAACTAAGTATTGTATTCACATTTCAAAAAAATTTTAAATATTATTATATTTTCAAAGGTTATAACCTATGAAAATGAAAAAAAATTATAAATTTTTTTTTGATATTTTATTTTTTTTAATAAAACGTATAAACCACTAAAAGCTTAAAAACATAAATTGCTAAAATCATAAATGAAAAAACCGATAAATACTTAAACCATTAAACTAGTATATAGTAATAATAAATCATAAATCTCATTTTAAATTTTATACAGTATAATTTTACAATTTTATTTTTATTATTTATCAATTTATTTTTATAGAAATATTAATAACAAAATAAATTATTAGTGAGACACATCTAATTTAAATTAAAATAGTATCCCAAAATAATAAATAATAAATAATAAATCTCAATTTTTTTCATTATAATTTTAAATATTCATTTTAATTATTTAGTTGTTTATTTATATATAAATAATAATTACAAAATAAATTGAGCTAGACAAATAATTTATATAAATTATTTTTCATCAAAAAATTATAGATAAATTTTTAAAAGAAAAAAAAATTTAAAAACAAAAATTATTATATAGTAATATATTTTGCTTTGCTTCTGAATCCTTTCAGGTTTTGTAATTATATTTTAATTGATATCTATCATATTAATAATAGATTATTAATTTATTTTTTGATCATTATTAAAATATTTATCAATAAAATTGTTTATATTGAATTTACATGATATATAATTATAATATTATTATAACTAAATATTATATTTACATTTGAAAATAATTTAAAAATTATTATATTTTTAAAGGTTATCATCTTTGAAAATGAGGTTAAAATCACAAAAATAAATTTTTTGTTATTTTATTGTTTATATAAAACCTATAAACAACTAAATGCCTAAACGCTTAAATCATTAAACTCCTAAACCCCAAAACCCTTAAATACTTAAACATTTAAACCAACTTTAAATGTTTAAGTATTTATAAATAATATATAAATATCTATCAATAAATAATAGTTTATTAATTTATTTTTTGATCATTATTATATTTATATTTAGTTTATTAATATCTATCAATAAAATTGTTTATTTTTAATTTACATGATATATAATTATTAAGTTTATTATAACTAAATATTGAATTCACATTTGAAAAAAATTTAAAAATTATTATATTTATAATGGTTATAATCTTCAAAATTTATAAAAAATTTGAAAAATAATTTTTAAATTTTTTCATTATTTAAATAAAACATATAAACTACTAATTGCCTAAGCACTTAAATCACTAAACTCTTAAACTCCTAAATAATTAAAGCATTAAATAGGTATTCCCTAAATAATTAATCATAAATCTTATTTTTATTTGTATTCATTATAATTTTAATATTCATTTTAATTATTTATTAGTTTATTTTTAGAGAAATATTAATTGCAAAATAAAATTATGAATGAGACAAATATAATTTAAATAATTTATCTTCATCAAAAAAATTTATAAGATTATAAAAAGAATCAAAAATTTAAAAATAAAAATTATTATTTAGTAATATAGTTTACTTTGATTTTGAATCATTTTAGGTTTTGCAAATATATTTTAATTAATTTCTATCTTATTAATAATAGTTTATTAATCTATTTTATGATCAGTATTATAATATCGATCTATACAATTATTTATATCGAATGTACATGATATTTAATTTTTATGATTATTATAATTAAACATTGTAATAACATTTGAAAAAATATTAAAAATTATAATATTTTTAATGGTTATAAGATTGAAAATAAGAAAAAATCATAAAAATAATTTTTTGTTATTAAATTATTAAATCAAACCTATAAACCACAAAATACCTACATAATTAAATTACTAAACTCCTAAACCCTGATACTACTGCACCACACACACATAGCGACGGACCATAGTACACACGTGCACATATTCTTGTCCATTGTGGTGTAGCATTTAGAGGGGCCAGCAAGTCCTGGAAGCAGCCAAAAGTATGGGCCACCAGCTTGTAGAGGGCCTCACTAGAAAGCAGGGATGATAACATTCAGACAACTGACGAGACCGAGCAATGTGTCGGGAGTAAACCCAGGAGTAGCTAGGAGTGGGTCCCAATAGCCCTATCAGGTAGCATAGAGGGCCACCCAACCGTCGCCCTACAGGAGTAGCGGGTAATCCATGATTAATTGGAGAACCAGAAAAATCCGAAGCATCACAAAGCAGGGCCAGTAAGGAATGGAGTCCAGACCAGCCATACGGGAGCAAAAGATTCAAACTTGTAGTTTATGTTTGTAGTCTTATTTGTATTTTGGACTTTGTATGCACCATGTACTTGTAGAGACAGATCATGACATACTCACGCACACAATCTTGTATGTTCTTTATGTAGCATGCAATGAGGGCAACTAGACCCATGAGTATCTTTAAGTGGGGCCCACTAATGCATTTTATAAATACACATTAGGCGATGCTAAACTTTCTGGAGCAGAAGACTGATCTTTATAGCATATTGTATTTTACTTGTATTCTAGCTTGATTGTACGCGTAGATAATTATACTATCAGATGGAACTCATCACACATGCACACCGATGCATGCATATTTTTTGATATTTTGTCGGTGCAACATACAGCCACATCTTGGAGCTCGAGGAGTAAGCATTCTAACCCAAGAGATACTTATTTGAGGATCATTGGAGGAAAAGAATGTGGAATTCAAAGGTGAGAATGAATTGACAAAGTGCCATAGATATGGACTTGTGGATTTATGGGTATTCAGTTTTACATAGGCAAACGCTTGATGATGCATGTCATACATATGCACAATCTTATATTTGCATAGTTTTAATATGGTGCATCATTCAGGTTCCTCCAAAACGCTTGGACAAATCTAAATGCAAAGGATGTTGTGCGTATAATGACTCAATGCCAACTCTCAAGTCTGGGAATGCCAGGTGATTTTAGTTGTATTAGTACGCTTGGAATTCTTAGGCATTATGTTTTTTTAAGTATTTTATGCATAGAATCATTAAGGTGCATAAGATTTGGTGGGCTGGCCTAAATTAGTCAGCTTTTGAGTCTTTTGTAAGTTGTGTGCCTAAATGATAAATAAAGTGTGTATTTTCCAAAAAAAAACAAAAAAAACCATATACCCTAAACATTAAATCCTAAACCGTAAACCATGAACTATATCCCTAGTCCATAAACCCTAAATCCTAAATCTCATGTTTTGCAGTTTTATAATCAAATGACTAAGTGTTAAATTTAAATTGAAATTCACAACTTTTAGGAATGTCATAGATTTATCTTTTTGTATATTTAACACAAAGTCATGCCTCAAGGGGTGAGTTATGGATTCAGTCTCTTTCTTGCTTTAGATTATTGTAGCATTAGCAATGGTCATGATTGTATATTTTGTCTCTAGAACATAAAATCATATCGATGAGAATATGCCATAACTTGGGTCTCTCTGTTGAACATATTGTAATGGCTTTAAGAATGATCATCAATACTTATTTAATCACTATAATACTGGGTCACAGTATTGGATATGACCATAGCTTGTGCATTTTATCTTTATATTGCAAAGTCATTGCACTAGGAATAATTGTAACTTTGGACATTCCTCAAGAGCAAAAGTCATGACCCTAGAAATAGTTAAAGCTCGAGTACTACTCTTTATAACTTTCTATAGCTAAAATTTTTGGGAATGGAAATATCACTATAGCTTTTTCCTTTGATTTGTGACCTCGAGTGTCAATATGCAAGAATAATATTTTTAGCTATGATTAAAACCTTTTATATATTTCAATATGATTCATTTACACCTTTTTGGGTATTCTGAGCTTGTATACATAACTCATTTAATATAAAAAGAAAGAAATGATACTTTTCATATCTATGAGGATATAAAAAAGGGGCTTATACATGCCAATAAAATAAATTTTTTTGATTCTTGATTGAAAGAGAGCCCATACTTCTTGCCTTGCTAAAACTGCCCTGGGGCTAGTTTGTTCTAATAGGCTACAAGGTGGTTATTTTTTTAATGGTGAACTATGTTTTAAAAAAATTGCTTTGAGTGTGTGCATGAGAGATATTTTAGAAGAAATTACAATAATCAATATAAATAGCATCCTCAACAACTAGCTATTTCAACACATAGGGGTACAACATTGGTTTAGTCTGTTAGCGTACATGAGTCAAATTACCTTTGTAGCCTAGTGATTCAACATCAAATATGATGAGACATAATATAGATAATGTAAAAGCTCATATTATTTTGGTTAGAGCTTTAGCAATCATTCTTGAGTTGAGAAAGGAACAAAATAAATTATTTTAATTATTCAGTATAATTTTAATTGTTATTTTAATTTTTTATTAGTTTATTTTTATCGAAATATTAATTACAAAATAAATTATTAGTGAGACAGATCTAATTTAAATTAAAACGGTATATCCTAAATAATAAAGAATAAATCTGATTTTTTTTTCATTTTAATTTTAAATATTCAAATTTAATTATTTAATTTTTTATTTTTATATAATTATTAATTATAAAATAAATTATGAGTTGCACAAATATAATTTATATAATTTTTTTTTCACCAAAATAATATAGATAAACTTTTTAAAAGAAAAAAAAATTTCAAAACAAAAAATTATTATATAGTAATATATTTTGCTTTGCTTCTGAATCATTTTAGGTTTTGTAAATATATTTTAAATAGTATCCATCTTATTAATAATAGATTATTATTTTATTTTTTTCATCATTATTAGAATATTTATCCATAAAAATATTTATATTGAATTTATATGATATATAAATATAATGATTATTATGACTAAATATTTTATTCACTTTTCAAAAAAATTTTAAAATTATTAAATTTTCAAAGGTTATAACCTTTGAAAATGTGAAAAAATAAAAAAAAATAAATTTTTTGTTATTTCATTTTTTAAATAAAACTTATAGATCATTAAATGCTTACTTACTTAAATAATTAAGCTCATATATTCCGAACCCCCTAAATACATAAACCTTTTAACAGCTATATACTACTTAATAAATAATTAATCTCATTTTTATTTCTATTTATTATAATTTTAAAAATTAATTTTAATTATTTATAGTTTAATTTTTTAGAAAAATTAATTACAAAATAAATTTCGAGTGAGACAAATATTATTTTAATAATTTATTTTAATAAAAAAAATATAAGCTTATAAAAAGAAGAAAAATTATAAAAAATAAATATTATTGTTTATTAATATATATTGAATTGATTTTGAATCATTTTGTGTTATGTAAATATATTTTTATTAATATTTATATTATTAATAATAGTTTATTAATTTAATTTTTGATCATTATTATAATATCTTTCATTAAAATTGTTTATATTGAATTTATATGATATATAATTATTAAGATTAATATAATTATACATAGTATTCACATTTCAAAAAATTTTAAAAATTATTTTATTTTTAAAGGTTATAACCTTTGAAAATCAGAAAAAATCTAAAAAAAATTTTATTTTTATTATATAAATAAAACCTATAAACCACTAAATACCTAAAAATATAAATTGATAAACTCCTAAACAACAAAACTTCTAATTAATCAAACCATTAAACCTGTATATTACATATAATAAATCATAAATCTCATTTTAATTTGTATTCATTATAATTTTAAATTTTCATTTTAATTATTTATTAGTTTATTTTTTTTAGAAAAATTAATTACAAAATAAATAATGAGCGAGACAACTATAATTTTAATAATTTATTTTTAATCAAAAAAAATATAAGCTTATAAAAAGAAGTAAAAATCTAAAAACAAAAAATTTTATTTAGTAATATATTTTACTTTGATTTTGAATCATTATATATAGGTTTTGCAATTATATTTTAATTGCTATCAATCTTATTAAGAATAGTTTATTAATTTATTATTTGATCAATTTTATAATATCTAACAATAAAATTACTTATATTTAATTTAAATGTCTTATAATTATTAAGATTATTATAAGTAAATATTATATTTACATTTGAAAAAAATTTAAAAATTATTATATTTTCAAAGGTTATAACCTTCAAAAATGATAAAAAATCACAAAAATAATTTTTTTATTATTTTATTACTTAAATTAAACTTATAAACTACTATATGCCTAAACATTTAAATCTCTAGACTCCTAAAACTCAAACCCCCTAAATACTTAAAACATTAAACCTATATAACCTAAATAATAAATAATAAATCTCATTTTTATTTGTATTCATTATAATTTTAAATATTCATTTTAATTAATTTTTAGTTTATTTTTAAAGAAATATTAATTTTAAATATTAATTTTAAATACTCAAAACCCCCTAAATATTCATTTTAATTTTATCTTTTTATAATAGTTTTATTTAATATCTATCTTATTAATATATTTTACTTTGATTTTGAATCATTTTAGGTTTTGCAAATAAATTTTATTTAATATCTATCTTATTAATAATAGTTTATTATTTTATTTTATTATCGTCATCATAATATCTATAAAAAAATTATTTATATTGAATTTACATAATAAATAATTATTTAAATTATTATTATATAATAATATTTTCACATTTTAAAAAAATTTAAAAATTATTATATTTTCAAAGGTTATAACCTTTGAAAATAAAAAAAAATAAAAAAATAAATTTTTTGTTATTAGATTTTTTAAATAATATCTATAAACCACAAAATACCTAAATTCTTAATGACTAAACTCCTAAATCCCGAAGTCCATAAATACATAAGCCTTTAAATTAGTATACTCTAAATAATAAATAATAAATATCATTTTTATTAGTATTCATTATAATTTTAAATATTCGTTTTAATTATTTATCAGTTTATTTTTATTGAAATATTAATTACAAAATAAATTATTAGTGATTTATTTTGTAATTTATCTTTCATCAAAAAAATATAAGATCATAAAAAGAAGCAAAATTTTTAAAACAAAATATTATTATTTAGTAATTTATTTTAATTTAATTTTGAATAATTTAAATTTTGCAATTATATTTTAATTTAGATCATTCTAATTAATAATAGTTTATTAATTTATTTATTGATCATTATTATAACATCTATTAATAAAATTATTTATTTTTATTTTAGATTATATATAATTATGAAGATTAGTATAACTAAATATTAAATTCACATTTTTAAAAAAATTAAAAATTATTATATTTTCAAAGGTTATAACCTTCCAAAATTAGATAAAATCACAAAAGGCATAAACACTTAAATGAGTAAACCCCAAACACCTAAATACTTAACCCATTAAACCTGTATATCCTGAATAATAAATAATAAATCTCAATTTTATTTGTATTCATTATAATTTTAAATATTTATTTTAATTATTTATTAGTTTATTATTATAGAATTATAAATTACAAAATAAATTATGAGGAAGACAAATATAATTTAAATAATTTATTTTTAATAACAAAAATATAAACTTATAAAAAAAGCAAAATATTAAAAAAAATTATTATTCAGTAATATATACTTTGATTTTGAATACATTTAGATTTTGCAAATATATTTTAAATAATATCTATCTTATTAATAATTGATTATTAATTTTATTTATTGATCATTCTTATAATATCTAGCAATGTTATTATTTATATTGAATTTAAATGACTTATATTTATTAAGATTATTATAACTAAATATTATATTACATTTGAAAAAAATTTAGAAATTTTTATATTTTCAAAGGTTATAACCTTTAAAAATTAGAAAAAAAAATAAAAATAGATTTTTTGTTATATCATTGTTTAGATAAAACTTATAGACAACTAAATGACAAGACACTTAAATCTATAAACTCCTAAACACAAAAGCCCCTAAATACTTAAAACTTTAAACTCGTAAACCTTAAATATAATTTAAATAATTTATTTTTCATCAACAAAAAATATAAGCTTATAAAAAGTAGGAAAACCTAAAAAACAAAAATTATAATTTGGTAATAAATTTTACTTTGATTTTGAATAAGTTTAGGTTTTGCTATTATATTTTAATTTATATCTATCATATTAATAATAGCATATTAATTTATTTTTTGATAATTGATATCATATCTATCAATAAAATTGTTTATATTTATAATTATATTATATATAATTATAATGATTCTTATTACTAAATATTGTATTCACATTTTTAAAAAAATTTAAAATTATTTTATTTTCAAAGGTTATAACCTTTGAAAATGTGAGAAAATATCAAAAATAATAAAAAAAAAATTTGTTTATTTATTTTTTAAATAAACCCTATAACCACTAAATGCATACACAGTTATATCAGTAAACTCCTAAATCTCATAATGCCTAAATACATAAACCTTTAAACCACTATATACTACTTAATAATTAATAAATCTAATTTTTATTTCTATTTATTATAATTTTAAATATTTATTTTAATTATTTATTAGTTAATTTCTATAGAAATATTTATTACAAAATAAATTATGAGTGCGAGAAATATAATTTAAATAATTTATTTTTAATCAATAAAAGTATTTACGCTTATAAAATAAGTAAAAATTTAAAAAATAAAAATTATTATTAAGTAATATATTTTACTTTAATTTTGATTCAATTTGGGTTTTGTAAATATTTTTTAATGAATATCAATCTTATTATTAATAGTTTAATAATTTAATTTTTGATCATTATTTTAATATATATCAATAAAATTGTTTATATTGAATTTATATGATATATAATTATTAATATTATTATAACTAAATATTATATTCACATTTCAAAAATATTAAATATTATTATATTTTCAAAGGTCATAAATTTCATTTTAATTTTTATCAGTTTAATTTTAAATTTTTATTTTAATTATTTATCAGTTTATTTTTATATAAATATTAATTACAAAATAAATTATTAATGAGACAGATTAAATTAAAATTATACTGGTATACCCAAAATAATAACGAATAAATCTCAATATATTTTTTTTCATTATAATTTTAAATATTCATTTTAATTATTTATTTGTATATTTTTATATAAATATTAATTACAAAATAAATTATGTGTTAAACAAATATAATTTAAATAAATTATTTTTCATCAAAAAAATATTGATAAATTTTAAAAAACAAATTTCAAAACAACAAATTATTATAAAGTAATATATTTTGCTTATCTTCTGAATCATTTTAATATTTGTAATTATATTCTAAATGATATATATCTTATTAATAATAGATTTTTAATTTATTTTTTGATCATTATTAGAATATTTATCAATAAAAATGTTTATATTGAATTTATATGATATAGAAATTTAATAATTATTATAACTAAATATTTTATTCACTTTTGAAAAAAGTTTTATAATTTTTATGTTTTCAAAGATTATAACCTTTGAACATGTGAAAAAAATAATAATTTTTTTTGTTATTTCATTGTTTAATAAATCCTATACACTACTAAATGCCTAAAGACTTAAATCGCTAAACTACAAAATTTCGAGACCCCAATATAGATAATCCTTTAAATTGGTATACACTAAATAATAATTAATAAATCTCATTTTTATTTGTTTTCATTATAATTAAAAAAATCATTTTGATTATTAGTTTTTTATTTGTATATCTGTATTAATTATAAAATAAATTATGAGTTAAAAATATAATTTATAAAAATTATTTTTCAATAAAAAAATAGATAAGCTTATAAAAAGAATAAAAATTTAAAAACAAATAATTATTATTTAGTTATATATTTTGCATTGCTTTTGAATCATTTTAGGTTTTGATATTATATTTTAAGTAATATCAATCTTATTCATAATAGATTATTAATTTATTTTTTGATAATTATTAGAATATCTATCAATAAAATTGTTTATATTGTTTATTTTTTGATATATAATTATTATGATTATTATAAATAAATATTGTATTCACTTTTGAAACAAATTTAAAAATTATTATATTTTCAATTGTTATAACCTTAAAAAATGAGAAAAAATAATAAAAATAAATTTTTTGTTATTTTATTTTTTAAATAAAACCTATAGATCATTAAATGATTACTTACTTAAATCAGTAAGCTCATTAACCCCGAATGCCCTAAATACATAAACTTTTATAGCTATATTCTACTTATTAAATATAAATCTCATTTATATTTCTATTTATATAATGTTAAATTATTCATTTTAATTAGTTATAGTTTAATTTTTTAGCAAAAATTAATTCGCAATAATTTCGAATTGAGACAAATAAATAGTTAAATCATTGATATAATCTAAAAAAATATATAATTTAATAAAAAGAAGGAAAAATTTTAAAAATTAAATATTTAAATTTATTGTAGTATATTTGTTTTGATTTGATTTTGAATCATTTGTGTTAATGTACTATATTTTAAATATAATTTTAGATTTTAATAAAGTCGTTGTTATCATCTTAATTTTTGATCATTATATAATACTATCACATTAAATTATTATATTAATTTAATGCTAAAATTAGTAAGATTATATATTAGAACATGGGTAATTCCACATTTCAAAAAATTTTAAAAAAATTTTATTTTTTTTTTCAAAGGTATAACCTTTGATAAATCAGAAAAAAATAATTTTTTTTTATTATATA
>JAREIK010003402.1:0-26785 GCA_029783825.1 Sapria himalayana | reverse complement strand
TATTTTGTTTTTCATTATAATTTTAAATATTCATTTTAATTATTTATTTGTTTATTATTATATAAATATTAATTACAAAATAAATTTTAGTTAGACAAATATAATTTATATAAATTATTTTTCATCGAAAAATATAGATGAACTTATAAAAAGAATAAAAAATTTAAAAACTAAAATTTATTATATAGTAATATATTTTGCTCTTCTTCTGAATCATTTTAGATTTTGTATTTATATTTTAATCGATATATATCTTATTAATAATTATTTATTAATTTATTTTTTGATCATTATTAGAATATTTAGCAATAAAATTATTTATATTGAATTTATATGATATATAAATACAATGATTATTATAACTAAATATTGAATTCACTTTTAAAAAAATTTAAAAATTATTATATTTTCAAAAGTTATAACCTTTGGAAATAGAAAAAAATAATAAAAATAAATTTTATGTTATTTTATTTTTTAAATAAAACCTATAAACTACTAAATGCATACATACTTATATCAGTAAACTCTTAAACGCCGTAATGCCTAAATACATAAACTATTAAACCGCAATATACTACTTAATAAATTGAATTTTTATTTCAATTTATTATTATTTTAAATATTTATTTTAATTATTTATTAGTTTATTTTTATAGAAATTTTTATTACGAAATAAATTATGAGTGCGACACATATAATTTAAATAATTTATTTTTAATCAAAAAATATATATACGATTATAAAAGAAGTAAAAATTTAAAATATAAAAATTATTATCCAGTAATATATTTTACTTTAATTTTGAATCAATTTGGGTTTTGTAAATATTTTTTAATTAATATCTATCTTATTATTAATAGTTTATTAATTTAATTTTTATCATTATTATAATATCTATCAATAAAATTATTTATATTGAATTTATATCATAAATAATTATTAATATTATTATAACTAAATATTATATTCACATTTCAAAAAATTATAAATATTAATTTATTTTTAAACTCCTAAACGACAAAACTCCGAATTAATCAAACCATTAAACCGGTATACCACATATAATAAATCATAAATCTCATTTTAATTGGTATTCATTATAATTTTAAATATTCATTTTAATTATATATTAGTTTTTTTAATACAAATATTAATTACAAAATAAATAATGTGTTAGACAAATATAATTTTAATAATTTATTTTTAATCAAAAAAAATATAAGCTTATAAAAAGAAGTAAAAATTTAAAAACAAAAAGTATTATTTAGTAATATATTTTACTTTGATTTTGAATCTTTATATATAGGTTTTGCAATTATATTTTAATTGCTATCAATCTTATTAATAAAAGTTTAATAATTTATTATTTGATCTTTTTTATAATATCTGACAATAAATCTCATTTTTAATTATATTCATTATAATTTTAAATATTCATTTTAATTATTTTTTAGTTTATTTTTATAGAATTATTATTTACAAATTAAATAATGAATGAGACATATATAATTTAAATAAATTATTTTTTATTAAAAAAAATAAGCTTATAAAAATAAACAAAATTTAAAAAATTTAAAATTTTATTTAGAAATATAATTTACTTTTATTTTGAATTATTTTGGTTTCTACAAATATATTTTAATTATATCTATCTTATTAATAATAGTTTATTATTTTATTTTATTTTTTGATTATTATAATAATATATATTAATAAATTTTTTTATTTGAATATACAACAAATATAATTTTTAAGATTATTATAATTAAGTATTGTATTCATATTTTATAACTATTAAAAAAGTAATATATTTTTTATTGTTATAACATTTGAAAATCACGAAAATTCATAAAAATAAATTTTTTGTGATTTCTTTGAATTATTGTATTCATATAAATCAATAAACTCATTAAACCCAAAACCACAAATAACTTAAATAATTAAATAGTTATACCCTAAATAATAAATAATAAATCTCATTTTTATTAGTATTCATTATAATTATAAATTTACATTTTAATTATTTTTTAGATTATTTTTATATAAATATTAATTAAAAAATAAATTATCATTGAGACAAATATAATTTAAATATTTTATTTTTCATCAAAACAGATATAGGCTTATTAATGGATACAAATATTTAAAAATTTAAAATTAATATTTCGTAAAATATTTCACTTTGATTTTGAATAATTTTAGGTTTTCAAAATATATTTTAAACAATATTTATCTAATTAATAGTTGTTTATTACTTTTATACGATCATTATTATAATATATATCAATAAAATAGTTTAAATTGAATTTATATGATATATAATTATTATGATTATTATAACTTCATATTATATTCACTTTTGAAAAAAAAATTATAAATTATTATATTTTCAAACGTTATAACATTAAAAAATGAAAAAAAATAATAAAAATAATTTTTTTTATTTTATTTTTTATATAAAACCTATAAACCACTAAATGACTAAATTTTAAAATGACTAAATTACTAAACCCCGAAGCTCATAAATACTTAAAACATTAAATTAGTATAGTCCAAATAATAAATCATAAATCTAATTTTTATTAGTATTCATTATAATTTTAAATATTCATTTTAATTATTTATCAGTTTATTTTTATAGAAATATTAATTACGAAATAAATTATTAGTGCGACATTTAAAGTTTAAATAATTTATTTTTCATTAAAAAATGCTTATAAAAAAGGCAAATTTTTAGAAAAAAATAATTATTATTTAGTAATATATCTTATTTTGATTTTGAATCATTTTAGATTTTACAATTATATTTTAATATTTATCATTCTTATAAATACTAGTTTATTAATTTATTTATTGATCATTATTATAATATCTATCAATAAAATTATTTATATTGAGTTTACATAATATATAATTATTAAGATTATTATTACTAATTATTATATTCACATTTAAAAAAAATTAAAAATTATTATATTTTCAAAGGTTATAACCTTCACAAATTAAAAAATAAATCTAAAAATTGAATTTTTTGTTTTTTCATTCTTTAAATAAAAACTATAAATCACTAAAGGTCTAAAAAATTAAATCTATAACTCCTAAACAACAAAACACCAAAATAATTAAACAATTAAACCGGTATATCCTGAATTATAAATAATAAATCCCAATTTTATTTGTATTCAATATAATTTTAAATATTCATTTTAATTACTTATTATTTTATTATTATAGAAATATAAATTAAAAAACAAAATTATGAGTAATAAAAATATAATTTAAATAATTTATTTATAAAAACAAAAATATAAACTTATTAAAAAAGCAAAACATTAAAATAAATTATTATTTAGTAATATATTTTACTTTGATTTTGAAGAAATTTAGATTTTGCAAATATAATTTAAATAATATATATCTTATTAATAATAGTTTATTAAATTTATTTTTGATCATTATTATAATATCAAGCACTGTAATTATTTATATTGAATTTAAATGACTTATAATTATTAAGATTATTATAACTTAATATTATATTTACATTTGAAAAAAAATTAAAAATTATTATATTTTCAAATGTTATAACCTTTGGAAATGTGAAAAAATATCAAAAATAATTTTTTTGTTATTTCATTGTTTAAATAAAACCTATAAATCACTAAATGCCAAAAAACATAAATTACTTAACTTCTAAACGACACAACCTCTAAATACTTAAACAATTAAACTGGTATACATTAATAATAATTCATAAATCTCATTTTCATTTTTATTCAGTATAATTTTAATTTTAATTATTTAACAGTTTATTTTTTTAGAAATATTAATACAAAATAAATTATTAGTAAGACATAAATAATTTAAATTAAAACGGTTTGCCCTAAATAATAAAGAATAAATATAATTTTTTTTAATTATAATTTTAAATATTCATTTTAATATTTATTTGTTTATTTTTATATAAATATTAATTACAAAATAAATTATGAGTTAGACAAATATAAATTATATAAATTATTTTTAATCAAAAAAAATATAGATAAACTTTTAAAAAGAAAAAAAGAGTTCAAAAAAAAATTATTATATTGTAATATATTTTGCTTTGTTTCTTAATCATTTTTGGTTTTGTAATTATATTTTAATTGATATATATCTTATTAATAATAGATTATTATTTTATTTTTTGATAATTATTGGAATATTTATCAATAAAATTATTTATATTGAATTTATATTAAATATAAATATAATAATTATTATAACTAAATATTGAATTCACTTTTGAAAAGAAATTAAAAATTATTATATTTTCAAAGGTTATAACCTTTGAAAATATCAAAAAATAATAAAAATAAATTTTGTGTTATTTTATTTTTTAAATAAAACCTATAAACCACTAAATGCATACACAATTAAATCAGTAATCTCTCAAACCCCATAATGCCTAAATACATAAACCATTAAACTACTATATAATACATAAAAATTAATAAATCTAATTTTTATTTTATTTATTATAATTTTACATTTTAATTTTAATTATTTATTTGATTATTTTTATAGAAATATTTATTACAAAATAAATTATGAGTGCGACAAATATAATTTAAATAATTTATTTTTAATCAAAAGAATTATATACGCTTATAAAAGAAGTAAAATTTAAAAATTAAAAATTATTATTCAGTAATAAATTTTACTTTAATTTTGTATCAATTTGGGTTTTCAAAATATTTTTTAATTAATATCTATCTTATTATTAATTGTTTATTAACTTAATTTTTGATCATTATTATAATATCTATCAATAAAATTGTTTATATTTAATTTATATTATATAAAAATATTAATATTATTATAACAAATATTGTATTCAGATATCAGAAAATCTTAAATTTTATTAAATTTTCACATGTTATAACCTCTGAAAAAGAGAAAATATTACAATTTTTTTTTGTAATTTTATTGTTTAAATAAAACCTAAAAAATACTAAATGCCAAAAAACATAAATCTCTAAATTCCTAAATGTCAAAACCATTAAACTGGTATACATTAATAATAAATCATAAATCTCATTTTAATTTTTATTCAATATAATTTTAAATTTTTATTTTAATTATTTATCAGTTTATTTTTATAGAAATATTAATTACAAAATAATTTATTAGCGTGACAGATCTAAAAATCCCGATATCCCTATATAGATAATTTTTTAAACCGGTATACCATAAATAATAATTAATAAATCTCATTTTTATTTGTTTTCATTATAATTTAAAAAATTCATTTTGATTGTTAAGTTATATATATATATATATTAATTATAAAATAAGTTATGAGTTAAAAATATAATTTATAAAAATTATTTTTCATCAAAAAATAGATAAGCTTATAAAAAGAAAAAAAATTTAAAAACAAATAATTATTATTAAGTAATATATTTTGCTTTGCTTTTGAATCATTTTAGGTTTTGATATTATATTTTAAATAATATTAATCTTATTCATAATAGATTTTTAATTTATTTTATGATAATTATTAGAATATGTATGAATAAAATTGTTTATATTGAATTTATTTGATATATAATTATTATGATTATTATAAATAAATATTGTATTTACTTTTGAAAAATTTAAAAATTATTATATTTTCAAAGGTTTAATCTTAAAAAATGAGAAAGAATACAAAAAATAAATTTTGTGTTATTTGTTTTTTAAATAAAACCAATAGACCACTAAATGTTTCCTTACTTAAAACAGTAGCTCATAAAACCCTAAACCCCTAAATACATAAACCTTTAAAATAGCTGTATACTACTTAATAAATAATAAATCTCATTTTTATTTCTATTTATTATAATTTTTAATATTCATTATAATTATTTATATTTTAATTTTAAGAAAAATTAATTACAAATAAATTTCGAGTGAGACAGATATTATTTAAATAATTTATTTTTAATCATAAGAAAATATAAGCTTATAAAAAGATGTAAAAATTTAAAAATTAAATATTATTATTTAGTAATATTTTTATATTTGATTTTGAATCATTTTGTTTAATGTAAATATATTTTAATAAATATTATATTATTAATAATACTTTATTAATTTAATTTTTGATCATTACTATAATATCTATCATTAAAATTATTTATATTGAATTTATATGATATATAATTAATAAGATTAATATAATTATACATGGAAATCACATTTCAAAAGATTTTAAAAATTATTTTATTTTTAAAAGTTATAACCTTTGAAAATCTAAAAAAATCAAAAAAAAAATTTATTTTTATTATATAAAATAAACCTATATACCACTAAATCCACCAGAAAATGCTTTTGCATCACAGATTAAAGCAACAGAAATGTCTTACAGTATGCAGCACACAAAATAGTCGTGATAAATCGCATAGAGAGAAGATAGAGAGACGATGAAAAATTCCATGGGTCGAAAAATAGCCACCCGAAAATAAAATTACAAAACATTTTATATTAAAATTTCTCTCTGTTCATTTAACCTGAGTGGTTCGGATCATGAGATGGGTCAGGCTCTACTCCAATTTAGGCCCGCTGTCCGGTTAGCGAGACCTCTGTTATTGTGCTACTGCTGCATCCCCGGCCTCTTAATATTTCCTTTCCTGCATTTACATGAAAATATTAAAAAAGAAAAAATATTTGGTTATACAAATAGATTATCAAAAAATAAATTACATATACAACAATAATAAATCCTAAATTTCATTTTAATTTGTATTCATTATAATATTAAATATTCATTTTAGATATTTATTTGTATAGTATTTATATAAATATTAATTACAAAATAAATAATTAGTCAGACAAATATAATATTAATAATTTACTTTTAATAAAAAAAATATAATCTTATAAAAAGAAGTAAAAATTTAAAAACAAAAATTTATTATTTAGTAATAAATTTTACATTGATTTTGAATCATTTTAGGTTTTGTAATTATATATTAATTTATATCTATCATATTAATAATAGTTTATTAATTTATTTTTTGATAATTGATATCATATCTATCAATAAAATTATTTATAATTAGTTTATATTATATATAATTATAATGATTATTATTACTAAATATTTTATTCACATTTTAAAAAAATTTTAAAATTATTATATTTTCAAATGTTATAACCTTTGAAAATGTGAAAAAATAACAAAAATAATTTTTTTTGTAATTTCATTGTTTAAATAAATCCTATAAACCACTAAATGCCTAAATACTTAAATCAATAACTCCTAAATCTCGAAAACAATAAAATTCTTTATAATATTGTTTATATTGAATTTATATGATATATAATTATTAATATTATTATAACTAAGTATTATATTCACATTTCAAAAAAATTTAAATATTATTATATTTTCAAAGGTTATAATCTATGAAAATGAGAAAAAATTATAGAAATTTTTTTTATATTTTATTTTTTTAAATAAAACGTATAAACCACTAAAAGCCTAAAAACATAAATCGCAAAAATCCTAAATGAAAAAACCTGTAAATACTTAATCCATTAAACTGGTATACATTAATAATAAATAATAAATCTCATTTTTAATTTTATTCAGTATAATTTTAAATTTTTATTTTAAAAATTTATCAATTTATTTTTATAGAAATATTAATTACAAAATAAATTATTAGTGAGAAATATCTAATTTAAATTAAACTGGTATCCCTAAATAATAAATAATAAATCTCATTTTTTTCATTATAATTTTAAATATTCATTTTAATTATTTATTTGTTTATTTTTATAAATATAATAATTACAAAATAAATTATAAGTTAGACAAATATAATTTATATAAATTATTTTTCATCAAAAAAATATACATAAAATTTTTAAAATAAAAAAAAATTCAAAACAAAAAATTATTATATAGTAATTTATTTTGCTTTGCTTCTGAATCATTTTAGGTTTTGTAATTATATTTTAATTGATATCTATATTATTAATAATAGATTATTAATTTATTTTTTGATCATTATTAAAATATTTATCAATAAAATTGTTTATATTGAATTTATATGATATATAAATATAATGATTATTATAACTAAATATTATATTTACATTTCAAAATAATTTAAAAATTATTATATTTTTAAAGGTTATCATCTTTGAAAATGAGATAAAATCACAAAAATAAATTTTTTGTTATTTTATTGTTTATATAAAACCTATAAACTACTAAATGGCTAAATGCTTAAATCATTAAACTCCTAAACCCCAAAACCCTTAAATACTTAAACATTTAAACCATCTTTTAAGGTTTAAGTATTTATAAATAATATATAAATATCTATCAATAAATAATAGTTTATTAATTTATTTTTCGATCATTATTATATTTATATTTATATTTAGTTTATTAATATCTATCAATAAAATTATTTATTTTTAATTTACATGATATATAATTATTAAGTTTATTATAACTAAATATTGTATTCACATTTGAAAAAGATTTTAAAATTATAATATTTATAAAGGTTATTACCTTCATAAATTGATAAAAAATTAGAAAAATAATTTTTTTGTTATTCCATTATTTAAATAAAACATTTAAACTACTAAATGCCTAAACACTTAAATCACTAAACTCCTAAACTCCTAAATACTTAAAGCATTAAACCGGTATTCCCTAAATAATTAATCATAAATCACATTTTTATTTTTATTCATTATAATTTTAATATTCATTTTAATTATTTAATAGTTTATTTTTATAGAAATATTAATTGCAAAATAAAATTATGAATGAGACAAATATAATTTAAATAATTTATCTTCATCAAAAAAATTTATAAGCTTATAAAAAGAATCAAAATTTAAAAATAAAAATTTATTATTTAGTAATATATTTTACTTTGATTTTGAATCATTTTAGGTTTTGCAAATATATTTTAATTAATATTTATCTTATAAATAATAGTTTATTAATCTATTTTAAGATCAGCATTATAATATCGATCAATAAAATTATTTATATTGAATTTACATGATATTTAATTTTTATGTTTATTATAATTAAATATTGTATTAACATTTGAAAAAAAAATAAAAATTATAATATTTTCAATGGTTATAACCATGAAAATAAAAAAAATCATAAAAATAATTTTTTTGTTATTTAATTATTTAAATAAAACCTATAAACCACAAAATACCTAAATAATTAAATTACTAAACTCCTAAACCCTGATACTACTGTAGCACACACACATAGCGACGGACCACATGTAAACACGTGCACATATCTTGTCCATTTTGGTGTAGCATTAAGAGGGGACAAAAAGTCCTGGAAGCAGCCAGAACTATGGGCCACCAGCTTGTAGAGGGCCCCACTAGCAAGCCGGGATGATAACTTTCAGACAACAGACGAGACCGAGCAAAGTGGTCGGGAGTAAACCCACGAGTAGCTAGTAGTGGGTCCCACTAGCCCTATCTGGCAGCACAGAGGGCCACCCAACCGTCGCCCAACAGGAGTAGTGGGTAATCCATGATTAATTGGAGAGCCAGAAAAATCCGAAGCATCACTAAGCAGGGCCAGTAAGGAATGGAGTCCAGACCAGCCACGCGGGAGCGAAAGATTCAAACTTGTAGTTTATGTTTGTAGTCTTTTTTGTATTTTGGACTTTGTATGCACCATGTACTTCTAGAGATGGATCATGACATACTCACCTACACAATCTAGTCTTTTCTCTATGTAGCATGCAATGAGGGAAACTGGACCCATGAGTATCTCTAAGTGGAGCCTACTAATGCATTTTGTAAATACACATTAGGCGATGCTACACTCCTCGGAGCAGAAGACCCATCTTTATAGCATTTTGTTATTTTACTTGTATTCTAGCTTGGTTGTACGCGTAAATAATTAGACTATGAGATGGACCTCATCATACATGCACACCGATGCATGCATATTTTTTGATATTTTGTGTGTGCAACATACAGCAACTTCTTGGAGCTCTAGGAGGAAGCATTTTAACCCAGGAGATACTCTTTTGAGGATCATTGGAGCAAAAGAATGTGGAATTTGAAGGTGAGAATGAATTGACAAAGTGCCGTAGTTATGGACTTGTGGATTTATGGGTATTCAGTTTTACATGTATTCCATTGCATAGCAATGACATATGCAAATGCTTGATGTTGCATGTTACAAACATGCACAATCTTATTTTTGCATAGTTTTAATATGGTGCATCATTCAGGTTCCTCCAAAAGGCTTGGACAAATCTGAATTGAAAGGATGCGGTTTGCATAATGACTGAATGCCAACTCTAAAGTCTGGGAATGCCAGGTGATTTTAGTTGTATTTGTACGCTTGGAATTATTAGGCATTATGTTTTTTATGTATTTTATTCATAGAATCATTAAGGTGCATATGATTTGGTGGGCTGGCCTAAATTAGTCAGCATTTTAGTGTCTTGTAAGTTGTGTGCCTAAATGATAAATAAAGTGTGTATTTTCCAAAAAAAAAACAAAAAAAACAAAAAAAAACAATAAAACCTAAACATTAAATCCTAAACTATAAACCATAAACTATATCCATGGTCCATAAACCCTAAATCCTAAATCTCATGTTTTGCACTTTTATAATCAAATGACTAAGTGTTAAATTTAAATTGAAATTCACAACTTTTAGGAATGTCACAGATTTATCTTTTTGTATATGTAACACAAAGTCATGACTCAAGGGGTGAGTTATAGATTCAGTCTCTTTCTTGCTTTTGTTTATTGTAGCATTAGCAATGTTCATGATTGTATATTTTGTCTGTAGAACACAAAATCATATCGATAAGAATATGCCATAACTTGTGTCTCTATTGTTTAAAATATTGTTATGGCACTAAGAATGATCATGAATACATATTTAATCACTATAATACTGGGTCACAGTATTGGATATGACCATAGCTTGTGCATTTAATCTTTATATTGCAAAGTCATTGCACTAGGAATTAATGTAACTTTGGACATTCCTCAAGAGCAAAAGTCATGACCCTAGAAATAGTAAAAGCTCAAGTACTACTCTTTATAACTTTCTATAGCTAAAATTCTTGATTTGGAAATATCACTATGGCATTTTTCTTTGATTTATGACCTCGAGTGTCAATATGCAAGACTAATATTTTGAGCAATTATTAAAACCTTTTATACATTTGAATATGATTCATTTACACCTTTTTGGGTATTGTGAGCTTGTATACATAACTCATTTAATATAAAAAGAAAGAAATGATACTTTTCATATCCATGAGGATATAAAAAAAAGGCTTAAACATGCCAATAAAATAAATTTTTTGATTCTTCATTGAAAGAGAGCCGATACTTCTTGCCATGCTCAAACCACCTCAGAAGTAATTTGTACTAATAGGCTACAAGGTGGTTATTTTTTTAGAGGTGAACTATGTTTAAAAAAATTGCTTTGAGTGTGTGCATGAGAGATATTTTTGAAGAAATTACAATAATCAATATAAATAGCATCCTCAACAACTAGCTATTTCAACACATAGGGGTACAACTTTGGTTTAGTCTGTTAGCGTACATGAGTCAAATTACCTTTGATAGCCTAGTGATTCAACATCAAATATGATGATACATAATAGAGAAAAAGTAAAAGCTCATATTATTTTGGTTAGAGCTTTAGCAATCATTCTAGAGTTGAGAGAGGAACAAAATAAATTATTTTAATTATTCATTATAATTTTAATTTTTATTTTAATTATTTATCAGTTTATTTTTATAGAAATATTAATTACAAAATAAATTATTAGTGAGGAAGATCTAAATTCAATTAAACCGGTATATCCTAAATAATAAAGAATAAATCTCATTTTTTTTTCATTTTAATTTTAAATATTCAAATTTATTTATTTATTTGTTTTTTTATATAAATATTAATTACAAAATAAATAATAGTTACACAAATATAATTTATATAAATTATTTTTCATCAAAATAATATAGATAAACTTTTTAAAAGAAAAAAAATTTCAAAACAAAAAATTATTATATAGTAATATATTTTGCTTTGCTTCTGAATCATTTTAGGTTTTGTAAATATATTTTAATTGATATCTATCTTATTAATAATAGATTGATTAGTTATTTTTTAATCATTATTAGAATATTTATCAATAAAAATGTTTATATTGAATTTATATGACATATAAATATAATGATTATTATAACTAAATATTGTATTCACTTATGAAAAAAATTTTAAAATTATTATATTTTGCAAGGTTATAACCTTTGAAAATATGAAAAAATATAAAAAATAATTTTTTTGTTATTTCATTTTTTAAATAAATCCTATAAACCACTAAATGCATACATAGTTAAATCAGTAAAGTCCTAGAGCCCGTAATGCATAAATACATAATCTATTAAACTGCTTATAATACTTAATAATTAAGAAATCTAATTTTTATTTCAATTTATTATAATTTTAAATATTTTTTTTAATTATTTATTAGTTTATTTTTATATAAATTTTTATTACAAAATAAACAATGAGTGCGACAAATATAATTTAAATAATATAATTTTAATAAAAAAAATATATACGCTTATAAAAGAAGTAAAAATTTAAAGATTAAAAATTATTATCCAATAATATTTTTTACATTAATTTTGAATCAATTTGGGTTTTGTAAATATTTTTTAATTAATATCTATCTTATTATTAGTAGTTTATTAATTTAATTTTTGATCATTATTATAATATCTATAAATAAAATTGTTTATATTGAATTTATATGATATATATTTATTAAAATTATTATAACTAAATATTGTATTCACATTTCAAAAAATTTTAAATATTATTATATTTTCAAAGGTTATAACCTATGAAATTGTCAAAAAATTACAAATTATATTTTGTAATTTTATAGTTTAAATAAAACCTATAAACCACTAAATGCCTAAAACATGAATCTCTAAACACCTATACGGCAAAACCTTTAAATACTTAAACTATTAAATTGGTATACATTAATAATAAATTATAAATTTCATTTTAATAAATTTTTGTTTTTAAAATTTTGCCTCTTTTTATAAGCATATATATTTTTTTTTAATAAAAAATAAATTATTTAAAATAGATCTATCTCACTAATAATTTATTTTGTAATTAATATTTCTATAAAAATAAACTGATAAATAATTAAAATAAAAATTTAAAATTACACTTAATAAAAATTAAAATGAGATTTATGATTTATTATTAATGTATACCAATTTAATAGTTTAAGTATTTAGAAGTTTTGTCGTTTAGGAGATTAGCGATTTATGTTTTTAGGTATTTAGTGGTTTATAGGTTTTATTTAAACAATAAAATAACAAAAAAAAATTTGTAATTTTTTGTCATTTTCATAGGTTATAAACTTTGAGAATATAATAATATTTAAAATTTTTTCAAATGTGAATACCATATTTAGTTATAATAATTTTAATAATTATATATCGTATAAATTCAATATAAACAATTTTATTGATAGATATTATAATAATGATCAAAAATTAAATTAATAAACTATTAATAATAAGATAGATATTAATTAAAAAATATTTAGAAAACCCAAATTGATTCAAAATTAAAGTAAAAAATATTACTGGATAATAATTTTTAATTTTTAAAATTTTACTTCTTTTATAAGCGTATATTTTTTTTTGATTAAAAATAAATTATTTAAATTATATTTGTCGCACTCACAATTTATTTTGTAATAAATAATTATATAAAATAAACTTATAAATATTTAAAATGAATATAAAAAATAATAATAAATTAAAATAAAAATTAGATTTCTTAATTATTAAGTAGTATTTAGCAGTTAATGGTTTATGTATTTAGGCATTACGGGCCTTAGGAGTTTATTGATTTTACTGTGTATTCATTTAGTGGTTAATAGGTTTTATTTAAAAATTAAAATAAAAAAATATTTATATTTATTATTTTTTGATATTTTCAAAGTTTATAACCTTTGAAAATATTATAATTTTTAAATTTTTTTCAAATGTGAATTCAATATTTAGTTATAATCATTAAATTTATATATCATATAAATTCAATATAAACATTATTATTGATAAATATTCTAAAAATGATCAAAAAATAAATTAATAATCTATTATTAATATGATAGCTATCAAATAAAATATAATAAATAAATCTAAAATGATTCAGAAGAATTCAAATATATTACTATATAATAATTTATTGTTTTGAATTTTTTTTCTTTTAAAAAGTTTATCCATATTTTTTTGATGAAAATAAATTAATATAAATTATATTTGTCTAACTCATAATTTATTTCTTAATTAATATTTATATAAAAATAAACAAATAAATAATTAAAACGAATATTTAAAATTATAATGAAAAAAATAATATTGAGATTTATTCTTTATTATTCTGGGTATACTAGTTTAATTTAAATTAGATCTGTATCACTAATAATTTATTTTGTAATTAATATTTATATAAAAATAAACTGATAAATAATTAGAATAAAAATTTAAAAATATATTGAATAAAAATTAAAATAATATTTATGAATTATTATTAATGTTTACCAGTTTAATGGTTTAAGTATTTAGAGGTTTTGTCGTTTATAAGTTTAGCGATTAATGTTTTTAAAAATTTATTGGTTTATAGGTTTTATATAAATAATGAAATAACAAAAAAAAATATTTTTGATATTTTTTCTCATTTTCAAAGTTTATAACCGTTGAAAATATAATAATTTAAATTTTTTTAAAAATGTGAATACAATATTTAGTAATAATAATCATTTTAATTATATATAATATAAACTAAATATAAATAATTTTATTGATAGATATGATATCAAATATCAAAAAATAAATTAATATGCTATTATTAATATGATAGATATAAATTAAAATATAATTAAAAAACCTAAAATTTATTCAAAAACAATGTAAAATTTATTACTAAATAATAATTTTGGATTTTTAGTTTTTGCTTATTTTTATAAGCTTATATTTTTTTTGATGAAAAATAAATTATTTAAATTATATTTGTATCACTCATAATTTATTTTGTAATTAATATTTCAATATATTTATTAAATTATATTTAAAGTTTTTGAGTTTAAAGGATTAAGTATATAGGAGCTTCGGGGTTTAAGAGTTTAGAGATTTATGTGTTTAGGCATTTAATGGTTTATAAGTTTTATTTAAACAAAGATATAACAAATAATTTATTTTTGTTATTTTTTATCATTTTTGAAGGTTATAACCTTTGAAAATATAACAATTTTTAAATTTTTTTTATATGTTAATACAATATTTAGTTATGATAATCTTAATAATTATATATCATGTAAATTCAATATAAACAAATATAATGATAGATATTATATTAATGATCAAAAAATAAATTAATAAATTATTTTTAATAAGAAAGATTTTATTTAAAATATATTTGCAAAACATAAATTTATTCAAAATCAAAATAAAATATATTACTAAATAATAATTTTTGTTATGTTTTGCTTCTTTTTATAAGTTAGTTATTTTTTTTATCAAAAGTAAATTATTTAAATTATATTTGTCTTCCTCATAATTTATTTTTAATTTATAATTGTATAAAAATAAACTAATAAATAATTAAAATGAATATTTAAAACTAAAATGAATACAAATAAAATAGAGATTTATTATTTATTATTCAGGATATACTAGTTTAATGGTTTAAGTATTTAGGTCTTTTGGGGCTTTAGTGATTTTAGTGTTTAGGCCTTTAGTGATTTATAGTTTTTATGTAAAGAGTGAAAAAATAAAAAATTTAATTTTTTGATTTTTTTAATTTTTGAAGGTTATAACCTTAGAAAATATAATAATTTTTAATTTTTTTAAAATGTGAATATAATATTAAGTTATAATAATCTTAATAAGTAAATATAATGTAAACTCAATATAAATAATTTTATTAATACATATTATAATAATGATCAATAAAAAATTAATAAACTATTATTATAAGAATGATATAAATTAAAATATAATTACAAAATATAAAATGATTCAAAATCAAAATAAAAAATATTACTAAATAATAAATTTTTGTTTTTAAAATTTTGCCACTTTTTATAAGGATATATATTTTATTTGATAAAAAATAAATTATTTTAATTAGATCTGTCTCACTAATAATTTATTTTGTAATTAATATTTCTATAAAAATAAACTGATAAATAATTTAAAAAAAAATTAAAATTATACTTAATAAAAATTAAATTGAGATTTATGATTTTTTATTAATATACACCTGTTTAATGGTTTAAGTATTTAGAGGTTTCGTCGTTTAGGAGTTTAGCAATTTATGTTTTTAGGCACTTAGTGGTTTATAGGTTTTATTTAAACAATAAAATAACAAAAAAATTTGTAATTATTTTTCATTTTCATAGGTTATAACCTTTGAAAATATAATAATATTTAAAATTTTTTGAAATGTGAATACAATAAATTATTATTTTATTATTAAGAATTATATCTCATATAAATTCAATATAAACAATTTTATTGATAGATAATATAATAATGATCAAAAATTAAATTAATAAACTATTAATAATAAGATAGATATTAATTAAAAAATATTTACAATACCCAAATCGATTCACGATTAAACTATAATATATTACTATATAATAATGTTTAATTTTACTTCTTTTATAAGCATATGTATATTTTTTTGATTAAAAATAAATTATTTAAATTATATTTGTCGCACTCATAATTTATTTTGTAATAAATATTTTATAAAAATAAACTGATAAATAATTAAAATCAATATTTAATATTATAATAAATAAAATAAAAATTAGATATATAAATTATTAAGTAGTATATAGCGGTTTAATGGGTTATGTATTTTGGAGTTTACTAATTTACCTATATATGCATTTAGTGGTTTATAAGTTTTATTTAAAAAATAAAATAAAAAAAATTATTTTTGTTATTTTTTGATATTTTAAAAGGTTATATCCTTTGAAAATACAATAAATTTTAATTTTTTTCTAAAGTGAATACAATCTTTAATTAAAATAATCATTATATTTATATATTATATATATTAAATATAAACTATTTTATTGATAAATATTCTAATAATGATCAAAAAAAATTAATGATCTATTATTAATAAGATAGATATCAATTAAAATATAATTACAAAACCTAAAATAATTCAGAAGCAAAACAAAATATATTACTATATAATAATTTTTTGTTTTGAAAATTTTTTTTCTTTAAAAAAGTTTATCTATAATTCTTTGATGAAAAATAATTTATATAAATTATTTTTGTCTAGCTCAATTTATTTAGTAATTAATATTTATATATAAATAAACAAATAAATAATTAAAATGAATATTTAAAATTATAATGAAAAAAAATGAGATTTATTATTTATTATTTTTGGATGCTATTTTAATTTTAATTAGATCTGTCTCACTAATAAATTATTTTGTAATTAATATTTCTATAAAAATAAACTGATAAATAATTACAATAAAATTTTAAAATTATACTCAATAAAAATTAAAATGAGATTTATTATTTATTATTTATGTATACAAGTTTAATGGTTTTGACATTTAGGAGTTTAGAGATTTATGTTTTTAGGCATTTAGTATTTTATAGGTTTATGTAAACAATAAAATAAAAGAAAATTGTAATATTTTCTCATTTTCAGAGGTTATAACCTCTGAAAATATAATAAAATCTAAAATTTTATAATATGTGAATACAATATTTAGTTATAATAATATTAATATTTTTATATCATATAAATTCAATATAAACAATTTTATTGATAGATATTATAATAATGATCAAAAATTAAATTAATAAAGAATTAATAAAAAAGATAGATATTAATTAAAAAATATTTAGAAAACCCAAATTGATTCAAAATTAAAGTAAAATATATTACTGAATAATAATTTCTAATTTTTAAATTTTACTTCTTTTATAAGCGTATATATCTTTTTTGATTAAAAATAAATTATTTAAAGTATATTTGTCGCACTCATAATTTTTTTTATAATAAATATATAAATAAAAATAAACTAATAAATAATTAAATTGAATATTTAAAATTATAATAAATAGAAATAAAAATGTGATTTATTAATTATTATGTATTATATAGCGGTTTAATGGTTTATTTATTTAGATATTACGGGGTTTAGGCGTTTACTGATTTAATTGTGTATGCATTTAGTGGTTTATAAGTTTTATTTAAAAAATAAAATAACAAAATTTTATTTTTATTATTTTTTGATATTTTCAAAGGTTATAACCTTTGAAAATATAATAATTTTTAATTTTTTTCAAAATTGAATCTAATATTTAGTTATAATAATCATTATATTTATATTTCATATAAATTCAATATAAATAATTTTGCTGATAAATATTCTAATAATTATCAAAAAATAAAATAATAATCTATTATTAATAAGATAGATATCAATTAAAATATAATTACAAACCCAAAAATGATTAAGAAGCAAAGCAAAATATATTACTATATAATAATTTTTTGTTTTAAATTTTTTTTTTCTTTTTAAAAGTTTTTCTATATTTTTTTGATGAAAAATAATTTATATAAATTATATTTGTCTAACTCATAATTTAATTTATAATTAATATTTATATAAAAATAAATAAATATATATTAAAATGAATATTTAAAATTATAATGAAAAAAAATGATATTTATTCTTTATTATTTAGGGTACACCGGTTTAATTTAAATCATATTTGTCTTACTAATAATTTATTTTGTAATTAATATTTTTTTAAAAATAAACTATTAAATAATTAAAATAAAAATTTAAAATTATACTGAATAAAAATTAAAATGAGATTTATGAATTATTATTAATGTATACCAGTTTAATGGTTTAAGTATTTAGAGGTTTTGTCATTTAGAAGTTTAGCGATTTATGTTTTTAGGCATTTAGTGGTTTATAGGGTTTATTTAAACAATGAAATAACTAAAAAATTATTTTTGATATTTTTTCACATTTTCAAAGGTTATAACATTTAAAATTATAATAATTTTTAAATTTTTTTCAAATGTAATTATAATATTAAGTTATAATAATCTTAATAATTATAAGTCATTTAAATTCAATATAAATAATTACATTGCTAGATATTATAATAATGATCAAAAAAAAATTAATAAACAATTATTAATAAGATAGATATTATTTAAAATATATTTGCAAAATCTAAATTTATTCAAAATCAAAGTAAAATATATTACTAAATAATAATTTTTTTAATGTTTTGCTTTTTTATAAGATTATATTTTTGTTTTTAAAAGTAAATTATTTAAATTATATATGTCTTACTCATAATTTATTTTGTAATTTATTATTCTATAATAATTAACTAATAAATAATTAAAATGAGAATTTAAATTTATAATGAATACAAATAAAATTGAGATTTATTATTTATTATTCAGGAAATACGAGTTTAATGGTTTAAGTATTTAGGTGTTTTGTGGCTTAGGAGTTTAGTGATTTAATTGTTTAACCTTTAATGATTTATAGTTTTTATTTATAGAATGAAAAAACAATAATTTAATATTTTGATTTTCTTTAATTTTTGATGGTTATAACCTTTGAAAATATAATAATTTTTAATTTTTTTTAAATGTGAATATAATATTTAGTTATAATAATCTTATCAATTTTATATAATGTAAACTAAATATAAATAATTTTATTAATAAATATTATAATAATGATCAATAAATTAATTAATAAACTAGTATTAATAAGAATGATATAAATTAAAATATAATTGTAAAATCTAAAATGATTCAAAATCAAAATAAGATATATTAATAAAAAATAATTTTTTATTTTTAAAATTTTGCCTCTTCTTATGAGCATATATATTTTTTTGATGAAAAATAAATCATTTAAATTATATCTGTCTCACTAATAATTTATTTTGTAATTAATATTTTTATAAAAATAAACTGATAAATAATTAAAAAGAATATTTAAAATTATAATGAATACTAATAAAAATGAGAATTATGATTTATTATTTAGACTATACTAATTTAATGTTTTGAGTATTTATGAGCTTCGGGGATTAGGAGTTTAGTCATTTTAGTATTTAGTCATTTAGTGGTTTACAGGTTTTATTTAAAAAATAAAATTAAAAAAAAGTATTTTTGTTATTTTTTCTCATTTTTGAAGGTTATAACCTTTGAAAATATAATAAATTTTAATTTTTTTTTTGAAAAGTGAATACAATATGAAGTTAATAATTATAATAATTAAATATCATATAAATTCAATATAAAATATTTTATTGGTATATCTTATAATAATGTTCAGAAAAAAATAATAAACAATTATTAATAAGATGAATATTGTTTTAAATATATTTGCAGAACCTAAAATGATTCAAAAACAAAGTGAAATATTTTACTAAATATTTATTTTAAATTTTTAAATTTTTGTATACATTTATATGCTTATATATATTTTGTTGAAAAATAAATTGATTAAATTATATTTGTCTCACTAATAATTTATTTTTTAATTTATATTTCAATAAAAATAAACTAATAAATAATTAAGATGTATGTTTGAAATTATAATGAATACTAATAAAAATGAGATTTATTATTTATTATATATAGTATACCGGTTTAATGGTTATATTATTTAGGGGTTTTGTCGTTTAGAAGTTTAGCAATTTATGTTTTTAGGCATTTAGTGGTTTATAGGTTTTATTTATATTATAAAAAAAATTTTTTTTTGATTTTTTCTGATTTTCAATGGTTATAATCTTTGAAAAGAAAATAATTTTTAAAATTTTTTGAAATGTGAATACCATGTATAACTATATTAATCTTACTAATTATATATCATATAAATTAAATATTAACAATTTTAATGATCGATATTATAATAATGATCAAAAATTAAATTAACAAACTATAATTAAAAATCTAAATATTAATTAAAATATATTTACATAACACAAAATGATTCAAAATCAAATCAAAATATATACTAAATAATAATAATTAATTTTTAAATTTTTCTTTCTATTTTTAATCTTATATTTTTTTGATTAAATATAAATTATTTAAATATTATTTGACTCATTCGAAATTTATTTCGAATTAATTTTTCTAAAAAATTAAAATATAGATAATTAAAATGAATATTTAAAATTATAATAAATAGAAATATAAATGAGATTTATTATTTAATAAGTAGAATATAGATATTAAAATGTTTATGTATTTAGGGGTTTTGGGGTTTATGAGCTTACTGATTTAAGAAAGTAATCATTTAATGATCTATAGGTTTTATTTAAAAAATTAAAATATTTATTTAAGGTTATAACTTTTGAAAATATAATAATTTTTAAATTTTTTTTCAAAAGTGAATACAATATTTATTTATAATAATCATAATAATTATATATCATATAAATTCAATATAAATAATTTTATTGAAAGATATTCTAATAATTATCGTAAAATAAATTAAAAATCTATTATGAATAAGATTGATATTACTTGAAATATAATATCAAACTCTAAAATGATTCAAAAGCAAAGCAAAATATATTACTAAATAATAATTATTTGTTTTTAAATTTTTATTGTTTTTATAAGCTTATCTATTTTTTGATGAAAAATAATTTTTATAAATTATATTTTTAACTCATAATTTATTTTATAATTAATACAGATATACAAATAAAAACTAAAAATTAAAATGTTTTTTTAAATTATAATGAAAACAAATAAAAATGATATTTATTAATTATTATTTAGTGTATACCGGTTTGAAGAATTATCTATATAGGGTTATTGGGATTTTGTAGTTAAGTGATTTAAGTGTTTGGGCATTTAATGGTGTATAAGTTTTATTTAAATAATGAAATAACAAAAAAATATATTTTTTTATCTTTTCACATGTTCATAGGTTATAATCTTTAAAAATATAAAAATTTTAAAACTTTTTATAAAAGTGAATACAATATTTAGTTATAATAATATTTAAATTTATATATCATATAAATTCAATATAAACATTTTTATTGATAAATATTCTAATAAAGATCAAAAAATAAATTAATAATCTATTATTAATAAGATATATATCATTTAAAATATAATTACAAATATTAAAATGATTCAGAAGCTAAGCAAAATATATTACTATATAATAATTTTTTGTTTTGAAATTTGTTTTAAAAATTTATCTATATTTTTTTTAATGAAAAATAATTTATATAAATTATATTTGTTTAACTCATAATTTATTTTGTAATTAATATTTATATAAAAATATAAAAATAAATAGTTAAAATGAATATTTAAAATTATAATAAAAAAAATGAGTTTTATTATTTATTATTTAGGGTATACTGGTTTAATTTAAATTAGATCTATCTATCTAATAATTTATTTGTAATTAATATTTCTATAAAAATAAACTAATAAATAATTAAATTAATAATTTTAAATTAAACTGAATAAAAATTAAATTGAATTCTATAATTTATTATTAATGTATACCAATTTAATTGTTTAAGTATTTAATGGTTTTTTCAATTAGGAGTTTAGCGATTACTGTTTTTAGGCATTTAGTGGTTTATAGATTTTATTTAAACAATAAAATGAAAAAAAATTTGTAATTTTTTTTCATTTTCATAGGTTATAACCTTTGAAAATATAATAATATTTAACATTTTTTGAAATGTGAATATAATATTTAGTTATAATAATAGTAATAATTATATATCATATAAATTCAATATAAACAATTTTATTGATAGATATTATAATAATGATCAAAAATTAAATTAATAAACTTTTAATAATAAGATAGATATTAATTAAAAAATATTTACGAAACTCAAATTGATTCAAAATTAAAGTAAATATGTTAATAAAAATTTTTAATTTTTAAATTTTTACTTATTTTATAAGTGAAAATAGTTTTATTGATTAAAAATAAATTATTTAAATTATATTTCTCGCACTTATAATTTATTTTGTAATAAATATTTCTATAGAAATAAACTAATAAATAATTAAATTAAATATTTAAAATTATAATAAATAGAGATAAAAATTAGATTTTTTAATTATTAAGTAGTATAAAGTGGTTTAATGGTTTATGTATTTAGGCATTACGAGGTTTAAGAGTTTATTGATTTAATTGTGTATTCATTTAGTGGTTATAGGTTTTATTTAAAAAATAAATAAACAAAAAATATATTTTTATTATTTTTTGATTTTTTTAAATGTTATAACCTTTGAAAATATAATAATTTCTAAATTTTTTTCAAAAGTGAATTCAATATTTAGTTATAATAATCATTATATATTATATTTCATATAAATTCAATATAAATAATTTTATTGATAAATATTCTAATAATGATCAAAAATAAATTAATAATCTATTATTAATAAGATAGATATGAATTAAAATATAATTACAAAACCTAAAATGATTCAGATGGAAAGCAAAATATATTACTATATAATAAATTTTTGTTTTGAAATTTTTTCTTCTTTTTATAAGTTTATCTATATTTTTTGATGAAAAATAATTTATATAAATTATATTTGTCTAACTTATATTTTATATTGTAATTAATATTTAATAAATATAAACGAATAAATAATAAAAATGAATATTTTAAATTATAATGAAAAAAATAATATTGAGATTTATTATTTATTATTTAGTGTTTACTAGTTTAAAAGGATTATCTATTTAGGGTTTTTGAGATTTCAAAGTTATTGACATAAGTATCTAGACATTTAGTAGTTTATAGGATTTATTTAAACAATGAAATAACAAAAAAATTATTTTTGTTATTTTTTCACATTTTCAAAGGTTATAACATTTGAAAATATAATAATTTTAAATTTTTTTAAATTGTGAATAAAATATATAGTAATAATAATCATTTTAATTATATATAATATAAACTAATTATAAATAATTTTATTGATAGATATGATATCAATTATAAAAAAATAAATTAATATGCTATTATTAATATGATAGTTTTAAATTTTTTTATATATGTGAATAAAATATTTAGTAATAAGAATCTTAATAATTATATATAATATAAACTAAATATAAACACTCTTATTGATAGATATGATATCAATTATCAAAAATTAAATAATATGCTATTATTAATATGATAGATATAAATTAAAATATAATTGCAAAACCTAAAATTATTTAGAATCAAAGTAAAATTTATTACCAGATAATAATTTTTGTATTTTAGTTTTTGCTTCTTTTTATAAGCTTATATTTTTTTTGATGAAAAATAAATTATTTAAATTATATTTAAGGTTTACGAGTTTAAAGTTTTAAGTCTTTAGGCACTTTTATGTTCAAGAGTTTATAGAGTTAAGTGTTATTTTATTGAAATATTAATTACAAAATAAATTATTAG
Source organism: Sapria himalayana (assembly GCA_029783825.1). Lineage (NCBI taxonomy): Eukaryota > Viridiplantae > Streptophyta > Magnoliopsida > Malpighiales > Rafflesiaceae > Sapria > Sapria himalayana. The sequence continues at coordinate 2,197 of JAREIK010003402.1, read as the reverse complement.
TGAGACAATTATAATTTAAATTAAACTGGTATACCTTAAATAATAAAGAATAAATCACATTTTTTTTCATTATAATTTTAAATATTCATTTTAATTATTTATTTGTTTATTTATATATATATATTAATTAAAAAATAAATTATGAGTTAGACAAATATAATTTATGTAAATTATTTTTCATCAAAAAAAATATAAATAAACTTATTAAAAGAAAAAAAATTAATAACAAAAAATTATTATATAGTAATATAATTTGCTTTGCTTCTGAATCATTATATGTTTTGTAATTATATTTTAATTGATATCTATCTTATTAATAAAAGATTATTAATTTATTTTTTGATCATTATTAGAATATTTATCAATAATATTGTTTATATTGAATTTATATGTTATATAAATATAATGATTATTATAACTAAATATTGAATTCACATTTGAAAAAAATTTAAAAATTATTGTATTTTCAAAGGTTATAACGTTTGAAAATATAAAACAATAATAAAAATAAATATTTTGTTATTTTAATTTTAAAATAAAACCTATAAACCACTAAATGCATACACATTTAAATTAGTAAACTCTAAAGCTCGTAATGCCTAAATACATAAACCATTAAATCGCTATATACTACTTAATAAATAAGAAATCTAATTTTTATTTCAATTTATTATAATTTTAAATATTCATTTTAATTATTTATTAGTTTATTTTATATAAATTTTTATTACAAAATAAATTATGAGTGCGACAAATATAATTTAAAAAATTTATTTTTAATAAAAAAAATATATACGCTTATAAAAGAAGTAAAAATTTAAAAATTAAAATTATTATCCAATAATATTTTTACTTTAATTTTGAATCAATTTGGGTTATGTAAATATTTTTTAATTAATATCTATCTTATTATTAATAGTTTATTAATTTAATTTTTGATCATTATTATTATATCTATCAATAAAATTGTTAATATTGAATTTATATGATATATAATTATTAAAATTATTATAACTAAATATTGTATTCACATTTCAAAAAATTTTAAATATTATTATATTTTCAAAGGTTATAATCTATGAAAATTACAAAAAATTACAAATTTTTTTTGTTATTTTATTGTTTAAATAAAACCTATAAACCACTAAATGCCTAAAAATATGAATCGCTAAACACCTATACGACAAAACCTCTAAATACTTAAACAATTAAATTGGTATACATTAATAATAAATCATAAATCTCATTTTAATTTTTATTCAGTATAATTTTAAATTATTATTTTAATTATTTATCAGTTTATTATAATAAAAATTTTAATTACAAAATAAATTATTAGTGAGACAGATATGATTTAAATTAAACCGGTATACCCTAAATAATAAATAATAAATCTCATTTTTTTCATTATAATTTTAAATATTCATTTTAATTATTTATTTGTTTATTTTTATAAAAATATTAATTAAAAAATAAATTATGAGTTGGACAAATATAATTTATGTAAATTATTTTTAATCAAAAAAATATAGATAAACTTTTTAAATAAAAATAATTACAAAACAAAAATTATTATATTGTAATATATTTTGGTTTGCTTGTGATTCATTTTATGTTTTGTAATTATATTTTAATTGATATCTATGTTATTAATAATAGATTATTAATTTGTTTTTTGATCATTATTACAATATTAATCACTAAAATTGTTTATATTGAATTTATATGATATATAAATATAATGATTATTATAACTAAATATTGAATTCACTTTTTAAAAAAATTTAAAAATTATTATATTTTCAAAGTTTATAACCTTTGAAAATATCAAAAAATAATAAAAATAAATTTTTTGTTATTTTATTTTTTAAATAAAACCTATAAACCACTAAATACATACACAATTAAATCATTATACTCCTAAACCCCGTAATGTCCTAAATACATAAACCATTAAACCTCTATATAATACATAATAATTAATAAATCTAATTTTTATTTCTATTTATTATAATTTTAAATATTCATTTAATTATTTATTAGTTTATTTTTATAGAAATATTTATTACAAAATAAATTATGAGTAAGACAAATATAATTTAAATAATTTATTTTTAATCAAAAAATATATATACGCTTATAAAATAAGTAAAATTTAAAATTAAAATTATCTATCAATAAAGTTATTTATATTGAG
>JAREIK010003401.1:235402-244568 GCA_029783825.1 Sapria himalayana | reverse complement strand
ACTAGTAAATTTTAATATTATTATAAGTATAAAAAAATTTATGATTATAGAAAACTTTTAACAAAATAAATAATACAAATTTTTAAAATCTTGAAATATAATAAAAATATACATTTTTCAATAAATTTAAAAGAAAATAAATTAATATTTATAAATAAATACATAGACATTTGCTCCTACTCAAATTTATACGAATTAAACAATCCAGCAATTTTTTTACAATTAGCTTTTAACATTAAGTTTTTATTAAATAATAAATATAACTTTTTTTAATTATCTTCTCACTTTAAGTAATTTTTTGAATTTTAAAAATTATTAATGACATCAAATAATATGAAATTTTATGCCTTTAAAATTATTTCATATTATCTTTGTAAAATTTTAATATGAATTCTTAAAAATTTATAACCATAAAATATATATTTTTATATATTTTTTAACATTAAGAGTATTTTTGGCTCTCAGGCGAGTGTCTAGAAGATAAAGCATCTTTTTATTTATGTCTTATTATATGAAGTTTGTTAAATTTGTACCTATTTGATATTTTTTTATAAGGCTAAACATATTTTTTTAATTGTTTATATATTTATTGTTTAATTAATATCATAATAAAAAAATTGTAAGGTATTTGTTTTTCATGTGTACCTTGCTACACGCACATTAATTTTGTTGAAAAAATTTTGATAGTAAATAAAATTAATGAGTATTTTTGTATATATATATATGTTTATTTAATGTTTTATTAATTACAAATATAAATATTTTATAAATATATACATTCTGTCTCTTGACGCCGACGCATCTCTAACACGTGAACCAAAGTCCTATGCATTCCGCCATCTATCTCTTGATGCCGATGCAACAAAATTTAAATGAGGTTGGATTTTAATTTGTTATTGATTTGAGGCATGTTTAATATATTTATTCTTCATCAATTATCTTGGATTGCTTAATCGAATATAAGCATTTTGATTCTTTTTTTTTCTAAAAATCTTCTTTAATCACCATGGTATGCTTGGATTGCATATATAAACTTATTCATATACATACTTCATGCACTTGTGCTATAATGCATGGTCATTGTGCAAATTTTGATGGTGACAGTATACAAAAACAATATATAAATGGTATATATACATAGGTATGCCGACTTGATTTCTACAAAAATAGTATACATCATTTTGCATGTGTATTTTATACATAACTAGTATACATACTTACATATGCCGACTTGATATCTACATAACTAGTATACATACTTAGGTATGCTGACTTGATATCAACATAACTAGCATACATTTATACATCAATATAAATAGTATACATACTTAGGTATGCTGACTTGATATCAACATAACTAGCATACATTTATACATCAATATAAATAGTATACATACTTAGGTATGCCGACATAACTATATAAAATAGTATACAAAAATAAACATACGTGTATTTTAAATACGCATATTTAAACATAACTATACATCAATATGCATGTGTGATATAATTCAAATTTCTTATATAAGTGTATTTTACTATATATATAACTAAAAAATAGAATACATAAACATAATTATATAAATTAACAATGTATATTTATACACACACACACACACACACACACACACACACACACATTATATATAACTATATATAAATGTATTTAACAATATGTATATAAACATATTATTATATATAAATGTATTTATCTACATTAATATACATAACTATATATATACAGTATACATAAACAATATAAGGTTTGCAAACTTGATATCAACATCAATATACATAACTATGTATAAATAGTATACAATAACATAAGTATATTTTATAGAAGTGTATTTAAAAATAACTATATATCGATATGCATGTGTGATATAATTCGAATTTCTTATATATGTGTATTTTAACTATATCTATATAACTATAAAAATAGATACATAAACGGTACTATATATAAATATAACAATGTATATTTAATATACATACATATCGACATATAGATATATAACTATATATAAATGTAATTAACTAATGTATATCAACAATTCTATATATAAATGTATTTATTTATATTAATATACATACAATACATAAATAGTATAAGATATGTCGACTTGATATCTACATCATATACATAACTATATACATAAACAGCATACATAAACATAAGTGTATTTTATATAAGTGTATCTAAACATAACTATACATCAATATGCATGTGTGATATAATTCAAATTTCTTATATAAGTGTGTTTTACTATATCTATAACTATAAAAATAGTATACATAAACATAACTATATATAAATATAATAACATATATTTAATATACATATATATATATATATAACTATATATAAATGTATTTATCTACATCAATGCCTATACATAGTCATATGTCTAAATATATATAATTACATGAAAATATATATATAACTACATTTACAACATGTATAACTACATGCTTCCGAAACTTAATATGCATTCATATCATCCATCTCATTCATACATGTTTTTTTGGATATTGTATAAATCTTTGTCATTTGTCCATATATTTTAGGAACTTAAATTTAATTCTTTCAATCTTAAATATTTTTTTATTATATTTTTATATGTTTGTATAAATCTTTATGATTTAATATGTTTAGGGTGTGTATGTTTGTTTCACTTAATACCATTTAACTAAAATTGATTTCTAATAAAATGTTCATTTGTTAAAATTCATTTTGTAATTTTCAAACCAAATAACAATATGTTTGTGTAATAAATATTATAAAAGATTTCTAAAATATAAATGTGATGTAGTTTCAATTTACAAAGAAAAAACTTTAAAAATAAAATTTATTTACAAAATATATTTTACACCTCATAATATTCAAAATGTTATATTTATTATAAATAAACAATGTTTGAAATGTATCTATTAATTACAAAAAAAATATTGTAATGTATTGAATTTTAAAAAAAATTAAAAAAATTATTTAAAACAAATTCATATATTTATATGGTCATTTATATATTTTTAATAAAATAAAATAATAATTACTTGTAGAAAAATTTACTCTTCTATTTATATGGTAATATATTTCGTTTGAACATAATTAAAGAAATAATTGATTTTTTATGAAACATCAAAGGAATGTATTTATATGAACTACATTATATTTGTTTGAATTTTGAAGTTTCTAAAAATTTATTTATAACAATAAATAATAGGTAGAAATTCATCATAGACATTAATATTTTAATAAAAAAAGTATATAGACAAACAAAAACAATATTATCTATTTATGAACTATATTTTCATTTTAACAAAATTGTAAAACCAAAATAATTTACAAATATGTCAATTTCATATATTTATATGAGTATAATGATAGTTATTTTAATAAAAATATTAAAATAATAACAATTTGAATATAATAGAAGCTCATATATTTAATTCATAATTTCATTTTACGCATTAATATGCTTCACACACACAAACACACAAGCATACACATACACACACACACACACAAAAATATTTGTTTTAAATATAAAAAAATTATAATATTTTATAAATTTTGTACAATATTTAATATTTATTTTTAATAAAATTTACAAAATCAAAAAATTTTAAATACATTCACACACACACACACACACACACATATATATATATATATATATAATAGTTTCATGTGTAACTTTAAAAATACATTAAGTATATAGGTATATATGTATGTTTGTGTGGGTGCACAGTAGTATATGGATGCATACAAGTATATACACACAACTTTGAAAATGTAGATACATGTGTGAATATATACATAAGTACAAAAATGTGTATGTTGATATATAATGTATAGTAATGTATATGGATGTATAAATGTGTGTGTGTGTAGGGTAGTGTATATGCACATATATATTTATGCATATATATGTAAATATCAACATTAATTTTGAGAAGAAAAATAATTAAGCGCGTAAATATTAACATGTTCCACAAATTAGTGAGAGTAAGAGCAAAAGTGACATTATTACAAGATACAACTAATCTCCCATCTATAACACTTTGTCTCAAAATTTGAATAGAGTAATACTTGCAATGATAAAGGTTAATTCAATAATAAATACCTTGGTGTTATATTTTCATTCAATACTATAATTTGTTCAAATAAAAAAATCTATCTAATATCTTCTTCAACAACTTTTCTATCTTTTTTTCTAATCTTGATAAGCTATTTTCAATTTTGATTATATTTACATTTCTTATCTAACATCTCTAGTTCAAACTATTGTAATAGTAAAATCCATCAGATCTATCTAAGGCGGACATCTTACTTTTTTATGAGATATTTGATTATAAAATATTTAGTAAATACTATGACTTTGGTCCCCACTAAATAAGATATTAATTTCGCAAAAGAAATGATTGTTGATACAAGTTCTTTCTCTATAGTGGTGTAATTCAATTGGACATTTTAGAATGTGTTGTTATCATATTATATGATAACTATTTATTAATATTTGTATAACTATATAAAAATCTTCATAATTATATTTAACTAAGTTTGTAACTATATAAACTATTTTTTTAACTATATCAATACCTATATATAACTATTTTTTAAACTATATAATATTTTATAACAATATTAGTAATTCTATATAACTAAAGCAATGCTCTCCCCACTCTCATCTTAATGTTGCTCTCAGAAGATGTTGTTATACATTATAAAGCAATTACTTTACTTAAAATAAAGACCTCAATTAATTTTTTAGTTATCATTATTCTAAAATTTTGATCTTGACCTTTGTTTTCTTATTTGGACCAATTATTTTTGTTGTTGCAGGTAGGTGTGATTGGAAATTTGGTTTATTCATCTCCAAACACTAAAAAAGAAGTTCTATTTGCTGGTACATTGCAGGCTATTATCGGGTTGCTTATGTCCTTCAAATTATAGCATTTTGTGGAGGATTGAATCTCTATTCATTATGTATCTGATCAAATTGTATCTTTATATCATTATCTAAAGTTACTATTTAAATTTAGTTTGATTTACTATAATTTTGATATTTAAATTTTTTTAATAATTTTCTAAAGGCTTTTCTGATAATAGGTCATGTTGCCCTAAGAACCAGAGGGAAAGTACTTTATTACTGGGATAGCTTGTGGAAACTGATTTGGATTGCAAGGTAAGCATATGCTGATTTTTCATTCACTTTGATTATTTTTAGGTTTGAGATAAATCATAATATGAGAATTTTTGAGATTACTTTTTTTTTGAATTCGTGTTTTGCACTTAAGTTATGAGGAAGAAGATGATCATAGTAAAAAGGGTGCATGATGGACAGGCAAAGCTCCATTCTTTTTCTTCCATTTTTCTCCAATTATTTGCTCAGTTGATTCTCATTTGATTTTGCTACTTCCTTCTATATTTCACCTTACATTGGGTGTCTATTATTTTTAGGTGTTTAAAAAAACAAGTTGATATTTAGTTTGTGTATCATTATTTATATCTATTCAATTGATGGCATCATCTAGTTTTGCTAGGTTTGAGTTGTTGGTTATGGTGAAGAAATATTCATCTTCGTTAGAGAAACATAGGACACACAAGTGTGGCATCTTGGAATAATAAAATGAGTTAGCTAATGGGGTTGGTGTCGGATGCTTGGAGGCTCCAGTGAGTGTCTTGATCCTTAATACTGAAGGGAAAAACATGGTGTTGGACTCGTACGTGTGAACCCGTCTCCGGAAAAAACTACCAGATTTGATTTCTCATTGAATATTAGTTATCATTTTTGTATTTGTTTCTAATTACTACTTCTGGCTACACTATATTATTTAATTACTTTGTTGGTTTGTTATTTATTGATTAGTTTTTTCTCTTATTTATTTTTTCATAATTACACTTCATAATCTACTCAGAAAAAATTTTAGACTCTATCTACATTTGTAGAGGAAGCAACAATCAAGGACTAGAACATGCTCAATGATAAGTAATATTTTGTAGACGCAGCCACTGAAAAGAATAAAAATGTATCAGTAAAGTGCTTGAAATTGAGAAACTTGTTATAGGTTCTTTAGCTATTGGATTTGGTCAACCAATGCATCTAGAATTTTAGTAATATTTTCCTTCATGCGTGTTTGCTTTTGTTTTGTGTTTAAAGTGTGCCTTACATTAGTCTATAATATTGTGGCTTTGATTTGTAATTTCAGTGTTGATAATTATGTTGTTGAAGAAGTTCAAAATAATTTTTCTGAGTAATGCCAAATGCAAAACAACAATAGATGTCTTATATAGAGTCATAGTTAGTTGCCTTGATGAGACAAATAGCATAGAGAGTCCCAGAAAGGAACCCAAGTAGGAGAACCTAGCACAAAAGCATCAGCTAATGATGAGGATGATGATTTTGTTTTTATTGATTATATAACTATGTTATTTTTTTGTTTTAATTATGTAACATTTGTATAAGAATAATTTCTGAACCGCTTTTACATTTTGTTAATTATAAAAAATTCTTTATAGTATAATTTTTTATTCAAATTAATATACAAATTTAAAAATATGTAATCTAATTTTTGTAAAAAAAATTATGAAAATAGCTTAGGAAAGAAAATAGTTAGAAAATTTTTACTAACAAATTTAGCTAGGGAATTATCTGTATATATTCAGTCAAAAAAATTTAATTAATATTCATAATTATGATCAAAATTGGAAAGGGGAAAAAATAATTAACTAAGGAATTTTTAGAGTTAAAAGATTTGCTAGGAAATTTTATTTTATCGTTAATATTTTGAGACGAGAACATTAGTTTGGAATAATTTTCATCATTATATTGTTGTTATAATATTTTAGTGACGGAAAAAAGCCTTATAGCTAGGATATTTCTCTAGCTATTTGGGCTTTTTATTGGAAAGTAATTTTTTTTATTCATCTTATTATTTTAATTCTTTTTATTCTTCTTATGTTTTTATTGTGGTTATTCTTCTTATTTTTCTTATTCTTCATATTCTTTATATTCATCATATTATTATTATTCTTCTTATTCTTATTATTCTAATTATTCTACTTATTTTTCTTATTCTTCTTATTGTTCATATTCTTCTTATTTTTTTTATTTTTATTATTCTTCTTATTATTCATATTCTTCTTATTATTTTTATTCTCTTTATTCTTCTTATTCTTCTTATTCATCTTATTTTTCTTATTCTTAGAATTCTTTTTCTTCTTATTCTTCTAATTCTTTTTATTATTCTTATTATTCTTATTCTGTTTTTTCTTCTTATTCTTCTTATTCTTCCTTCTTTATTTACTTATTATTTTTTTATTATAATTATTCTTTTTAATCTTCTTATTCTTATTATTTTTCTAATTCTTATTTTATTTCTATTATTCTTCTTATTCTTTTTAATCTTTTATTCTTTTTATTCTTTTTTATTAATTTTTTATTCTTATTCTATAATTCTTCATATTTTTATTATTTCAGTTATTCTTCGTATTCTTCTTATTGTTCTTATTATTCTAATTATTTGTATTCTACTAATTCTTCTTATTCTTTATATTATTGTTATTATTGTTATTCTTTTTTTTCGGCTTATAATTCATATTATTATTATTATTTTTAATCTTTTTATTCTTATTATTATTTTTATTCTTCTTATTTTTCTTATTGTTCTTATTCTTTTTATTTTTCTAATTCTTCTAATTCTTTTAATTTTTAATTCTTTTTATTCTTCCTTTTGTTTTATTATTATTTTTATTATTCATCATATTATTATTATTTTTGATATTATTATTATTCTTCTTATTCTATTTATACAACATATTCTACTTAATCTTTTTATTCTTCTTATTATTAATTTTCTTCTTATTCTTATTTTGTGTACATTCTTCTTATTTTTCTTATTCTTTTTATTTTTTTTATTCTTTTAATTCTTCTTAACTTCTTATTCTTCTTATTTTTTTTCTTATTAAACTTATTCTTCATATTATTCTAATTTTTTCAAGTTGTTTATATTCTTCTTATTATTCTAATTCTTCTTATTTTTTTGTACAATTCTTTTTCTTTTGTTTCTTTTTATTCTTCTTTTTATTCTTATTCTATTTATTCTTTTTATTCTTCTTATTCTAACTATTCATTTTATTATTTTTTATTCTTTATATTCTTATTATTATTATTATTTATTTTATTTTTTTTATTATTCTACTCATTTTTTTATTCTTCTTATTCTTCTTTTATTTTTATTCTACTCATTTTACTTATTCCTTTTATTCTTGTTATTTTTATTTTTATTTTTATTCTTATTCTTCTTATTATTTCTATACTTCTTATACTTAATATTCTTATTATTCTTATTTATTTTATTCTTTATATTCTTCATATTTTTAGTATTCTTTTTATTCTTCATTTTTTTAAATTCTACTTATTCTTCATATTGTTCTTTTTCATTTTATTCTTCTTATTCTTCATATTTTTCTTATTATTCTTATTCCACTTATTTTACTTATTCTTTTTATTCTTCTTATTATTTTATTATTTATATTTTTCTTTTTATTCTTATTCTTCATATTCTTGTTTTAATTCTTATTCATTTTCTTATTCTTATTCTTCTTATTCTTCTTATTCTTCTTATTCTTCTTATTCTTCTTATTCTTCTTATTCTTCTTATTCTTATTATTCTTCTTATTCTTATTATTCTACTAATTCTACTTATTCTTCTTATACTTCATATTCTTCTTAATCATCTTATAATTCTTATTTTCTTATCTTCTTATTCTAGAATTCTTCTTAATCTTTTTATACTTCTAATTTTTATTTTTTATCTAATTCTTTTTTTTCTTTTATTTTTATTATTCTTATTATTCTTTTTTCTTCCAATTCTTTCGATTCTTCCTATTCTTTTAATTTTTCATATATTTCTAATTCTTGTAATTCTAGTTATTATTCTTATTATTCTTATTCTTCTTATTTTTCTTATTTTTCTTATTCTTCTTATTCTTTTTATTCTTATTATTCTACTTGATCTACTTATTTTTTGTTTTCTTAATATTCATCTTATTCTTATTATTCTACTTGATCTATTTATTCTTGTTTTCTTATTATTCTTCTTAATCTTTTTTTTTCTTGTTATTATTCTTATTCTTCATTATATTTTTATTCTTTTATACTTC
>JAREIK010003401.1:215402-230402 GCA_029783825.1 Sapria himalayana | reverse complement strand
GATTTCCATGGCTATATTACCTTGGGAAAACAGATGATCAAGCGATTCTAGTTTTTGCAAACAACAATCACATCTCGAGGCAAGTTGTATGCCTTTTGTTTTTATGTTTTCATCTAAAAGAATGATATTTAAGAGAACTTTCCATGTATTAGTTTTTATTTTTTGACTATTATCATTATCTCATATCCATTTAAATAAAGGTTGCATTTCCTTCCTACTTCTTACTTTTATTTATTGGTTTTAAGTAAGAATATTCCGTTTGCACTCAAAGTCCATTTCCAACCATTTTTAGTGAGTTTAGAATGTTTTTTCATTAATTCCCTTTGATTGAGCATTTGAATCCATATTTGTGATACTTTGTTCTTATTTCTATTCCTATTTATATCATCCTCTATACAATATTTAGCTTTCATAAATTCAGCCCATAGGTTATTTTTTTCTTTGAGCCTCCACCATCTTTTCGATGCCCAAGCTTTAGCTAGATCATTTAAATCAATAAAGCCGAGGCCTATTTCCTGTAAGGGGTAGCAAAAATTTTTCCATTTTTTCCAATGTAACTTTCTTTTGCCACTTTTTGATCCCCATAAGAAATGGGCCAATTCCTTCTCTATTCTTTTTTTATCTGACACTGGAAGGTGAGTAATCATCAGATTCTACATGACTATGCTTTGTAACACATGGGTGATCAGAGCAATTCTACACTCATGGAAAGTATGTCCACTTTCCAGCTAGCAATTTTATTTTTAATTTTTTCAAGTAGGAAATCTAGGTATATTGATTTTAGTTTTCCTTTGTATATTGGGCGTCCAAGATATTGAAGTGCACCTTTTATCTGTGTGAAACCTATTATTTTGTTAATTCTATGACCTAGACTTATTGGGGCTTTTTTGGCAATCATGAATTGGCACTTTTTGTTATTAATTTTCTATCTCGTTTCTTCTTCTAAGACATTTAACAACTCCATGATGTTATGTAGGGATTTGGAGCTTCCATTTGTGAAAATGATCACATCATCAGCATAAGCCAAGCATCCCACTAAAGGAGTATTAATAGGTTGACTAAACCGACCTATACTTCCTGAGATAATTTTATTTTTGACATTAACAATGAGGAGTTCTAGGTATATATTAAAGAGGGGGGGTGGAGAAAAGGTATCACTCTGCCTTAATCCTCTCATCAGCTTGATATCTTTTGCTAGTTCTTCATTGACAATAATTTTAATCCAAGGACTTGATATGCATCTATACATCAAGTCAGTCCAGGTTTCAGAAAACCCCATCTTTCTCATGACAAAACATAAATTTTTCCATTCAATTCTATCAAAAGCTTTTGAGAGATCTAGTTTTAGCAATACATTATGACCTCTAGATTTGGATCCTATTTCTCTGATCATTTCTTTAGCTAAAAAATATATTCCATTAGTAATCTATTTTTCATCAATCCTGATTGTTCTTTAGAAATGATTTTTAGCAATACTACAGCTAATCTGTTTTGAAGTAGCTTGGTCAAGATTTTATAAATGGAGTTACACAGGCTGATAGGTCTAAAGTCTTCAGCTTTATGGGGGTTATCCATTTTAGGAATAAGAACCAAGTAAGAGCTGCTCCATTTCTTGCCTATTTTTACACAACAGAATAACCAATCTATAGCCCCTAGGATGTCATTTTTTATGATTGACCAACAGTTTTGATATAACTCATTGTTCCACCCATCAGGACCCGGGGCACTATTTTTGCCGATGCAAAAAACAATAAACTTCAGTTCTTCTTCATCCAGGAATTTGGTAAGTGCATCATTTTCTTCGTTGGTAATTTTATGATCTATCTTATTTAGGAGATAATCTCCATTCAAATTTGTAATTCCTCTAAATTGGTTTTCAAAATATTTTTTAAGGTGGTTTTTAATTTCTAAGTTAGTGTCTGCCCATTTGTTTAGGTTATTTTTTATACCTTTTATTCTTTGTTTTTGAGTCTTGATTTTGGTTGTTTTCTGGAAAAACTTTGTAGTTTTATCTGCTTCTTTAATCCATTTTATTTTAGCTTGTTGTTTCCAGAATACTTCCTCCATCATCAATTTTAATTTTAGCTCAGCCTGTGCTTTATTTAGTTCCATTCTACTATCTGAATTTTGAAGTGTTTTGTTGGGTGTGCTTCCAAGGTAGTGAGATTAAAAATAAAAACAAAAAATAACACAAAAAAAACAAGCAATATAATCCCAATTCAGCAAGCATCCACGACAGAATCAAAAAACAAAAAAATCAACACCGAAAATAACGTGGTTCACTAGTGGCTCAGTACGACTAGCTACCTCCACCAGAAAATACTCATGTGTTATAGATTAAAACCAAAACGGAAACGTCTTACAGTATGCAGCACACAGCAGTCGCGAAAATTCACGCAGAGAGAAGAGAGGGACGATGAACAGTTCCATGGGTCAAAAACAGCCGCCCGAAAAATAAAATTACAAATCATTTTATATTAAAAAAACATCCGGTTCATTTAACTGCATCAGGTCGGATCATGGAACAGGTCAGGCTCTACTCCAAAAATTTTGGCCCGCTGACCGGACAGCGGGACCTTTGTTATTGTGCTACTGCTGCATCCCCGGGCTTTTAATATTTCCTTTCCTGCACTTACATGAAAATATTAAAAAAGAAAAATATTTTGTATACAAATAGATTATTAAATAAAAACAAATTACATATACAACATGTTTCATAGTCTAACTCTTTTTTTTCAACTTTCTTTTTTGCTTCTATAATATTTTTGTTAATATTGTCGAAGGAGTCTCTATTCCATATTATTAAGTACTTTTTTAGACTTTCTAATTTATTATTCCAAATTTGAATAGGGTTACCTGTTATTTCTTGCGTCTATGAATTTTTAACTGTATTGATGAAAGCATGATGTAAAGACCATGCATTCTGAAATTTAAACGACTTATTCTTGATTTTATTTTTTTCTACGGATATTAATAGTGGAGTGTGGTCAGAACAGATTCTATTTAAATGTCTGACGGCTGTGGAGCCATAAGCTTCAAGCCATTTGACATTATGTAGAATTCTATCTAATCCTGCCCATATAGTGCCTTTAACTTTCTAGTTATTGCACCAAGTGTATTGGGGGCCTGAAAAGCTAGCTTCCATCAAACTATCTGATATCGTATCATTAAAGTGAGCGATAGCTTTTTTTTGGGGGGGTTGCCCCCTTTTTTCTCGCTAGCCTTTCTTATAATATTGAAATCTCCTCCTATTATCCATGGTTTATTTATTTTTGCAGTTTTAGGAATATCATTCCAAAGCTCCTTTCTACCTTCTTTAGTATATTTGGCATAAACTACTAAAATGATCACCTCTTGGGACTTATCTAAAGAAAAGTTAATAATTTGATTCGTATCTTCTAAAATAATTATATTAAATAAGCTTTTCCAGAAAATCCAGATGTTATTTTTATTAGAGAAAGAGTAATCAAACCCTAATAGCTTTTTGTAGTATTCTAGTTTATCCTTATTTACAATGGGTTCGGCAAGTATAATAATTGGAGTTTTATATAATTGAATCAATTTTTTAACTCTTTTTATTGAGGAGGGGTTTGCGATACCCCTCACATTCGAGTAGAGAAATCTAAACATTAGAAATGGATTTAGAGCTCTTGTAGTGCATTTTGATTCATATGTTTTATCTAAGTATTTTTTTCATGTTTCTAGATTTTTTAATCGAACTAAAACCTCCTGATTTTTCATTTTTCAATTCCGTGCCTAGCTGTAATGCCATGAGTTTTATTTCCTCCATGGCCCAATCTCTATCTCCCATTGTATTTGTAAAATTATCAATTTCTAAATCATCTTTGGTGGCTTTTATAAAATCAGATTCTTCCTCATTTTTATTTAAAATGAAATCACTTCTAACCTCTAAATCCACATCTGAGTTAAATTACCTAACTCCTCTACCCCTTTCCTTTTCCCTGCACTCTTTTTTCTGGTTTCGAATCTACCTCTCCTAAATCTTTTATTTATTTCAGCTATTTTTAGGATTAGTTCATGGTTTTTAGCATTTTCCTCTAAGTTATTTGTTTTTCTAGCCCCTTCGAAATCTTCTTTCCTAGTGGGGACATATTCCACTATTTCTATTCATGTAACAACTCCATTGTAGTTCTGTTCACTATGTTGGGGGGGGTTTAATTCTATATTCTTTTCTTTCATTTTTTGTTTTTGTTCTAGGACCATTCCACTGTTTGTCTTCTATAAATTTTTTAACCAAGGAATGTTCACATGAATGCCCCAGTTTATTACAGTAGGAGTAGTAGCTTGGAAGGTTTTCTGGAATCAATTCTTGCCAGAAACCATCCCCGTTTTTACTGCAAATCCATATACGGTGAGGGATGTGGTGCAGTAGGTTCACTTCTATGCAGAGCTGAGCTACACTTGGTCGAGATAACATGGTAGTGGCACCATCAAGGAGAAGAGGGGTGCCAACTGCACTAGCAATATGATAGAAAGAGAGCTTATCAAAGAAGTTAATAGGCAGCATAGGGAGGAGAAACCAAACCGGGTGTAATGGTGACTCCCGTTTGGTTGTGAAGGAAGGCATCCATCTGAAGGCCCTCATAGGATAACCCGAAATATACCATACTACCTTCAGCCATACTCTATGGAAGTCCTCCTTGGTGGATAGTTGAATGAGAATATGTTTAGCATCCAAGACGCCGGTTTTTGATAGTCCTTTAAGCTTCAGTGATGCGAAGAATGCCATGATATCTTCAATGCGAGGTCGCCCATGGAAAATTTTCCGACTATAGTGTATTTGTGAGCTTCAA
This sequence comes from Sapria himalayana, assembly GCA_029783825.1. NCBI lineage: Eukaryota > Viridiplantae > Streptophyta > Magnoliopsida > Malpighiales > Rafflesiaceae > Sapria > Sapria himalayana. The sequence goes on along the minus strand of JAREIK010003401.1, from coordinate 225,588 downwards.
CAAGCGTGGCGATATCGGAGGGGGAGAACTCTATCGAGGGTTCTCCATTTTTTTCCCCGTAAATTTCCAAAAAATCAGAATAGTGAGGCGAGGTCTTTTTGATTTGATGAGCAAATGACTTCTTATCACTTAAAAGATCAACTTGCTCCATTTTAGCATGAAATCGGCTTCTTCAATGAAAATTGTTGTCTCTCTCTCTCTCTCTCTCTCTAAAAACGTCATTCTCTCTCTAGAACTTGAGAGCAAAACTTGAGAGCCTCTTCTTTCTCTTTTTCTTCTTCTTCTTCTTCCTCTTCTTATTTTTCTTCTTCTTCTTCATCTTCTTCTTCCTCTTCTTCATCATCAACTTCTTCTTCTTCTTCCTCATCATCATCATCATCATCTATTTCTTCTTCTTCTTCTTCTTCCTTTTCATTTTTTTTATTTTTTTTTCTTCTTCTTCTTCTTCCTCTTCTTCTTCTTCCTCTTCTTCTTTTTCCTCTTCTTATTTCACTTCTTCTACTACTACTACTTCTTATTCTTCTTCCTCCTCCTCCTCCTCCTCTTCTTCATATTCCTTTTCTTCTTCTTCTTCCTCACTTCTTCTTCTTCCTCTTCTTTTTCTTTTTCTTCTTCTATTTCTTCTTCTTTTTCTTCTTCTTCTTCTTCTTATTCTTCTTATTCTTATTTTATTTTATTATTCTTCTTATTATTCTTAATATATTTATTCTTCTTATTCTATTTATTATTTTTTTCTTCTTCTTCTCATTCTTCTTATTCTAGTTATAGTTATTATTCTATTTATTCTTCTTATTTTTCATATTCTTCTTAGTCTTTTAATTCTTTTTATTTTTTTATTCTTTTTATTCTTCTTTTTTTTTCTAATTTGTCTTTTTTTATTTATTCCTCTATTTCTTCTTATTCTTCTATTCTTTTATTCTTCTTATTCTTCTTATTCTTTTATTCTTCTTATTCTTCTTATTCTTTTATTCTTCTTATTCTTCTTATTCTTCTTATCCTTCTTATCCTTTTTATTTTTATTTTTCTTCTTATTCTTTTTTTCTTTTTATTCTTCTTATTCTTTTTATTCTTTTTATTCTTCTTATTCTTTTTATTCTTCTTATTCTTTTAATTTTTCATGTTATTATTATTATTATTCTTCTTATTCTTTTTATTTTCATTTTTTTTCTTTTTCTTCTATTTCTTCTAATTCTTCTTATTTTTCTTATGCTTCTTTTTCTTCTTATTCTTCTTATTCTATTTATACTTCTTATTCTCTTTATTTTTATTATTTTTCTTATTATTCTTATTCTTCTTATTCTTCTTATTCTTCTTATTCTTCTTTTTATTATTATTATTCTTTTTATTCTTATTCTTCTTACTCTTTTATTTTTCTTATTCTTTTTTTCTTCTTATTCTACTTATTCTTGTTATTCTTCTTATTTTGATTTTGCCTATTCTTCATATTCTATTTATTCTTCTTATTCTCATTCTTATTCTTCTTCTTATTCTTATTCATCTTATTTTTTTATTTCTTCTTATTCTTCTTATTCTATTTATAAATCATATACTTTTATTTCTTATTATTTTTATTATTATTTTATTTTTCTTATTCTTCATATTCTTTTTATTCGCCTTATTCTTATAATTCTTCTTATTTTATTTATGCCTCTTATTTTTCTAATTTATCTTATTTTATTATTCTTCTAATTCTTCTTTTTATACTTATTCTACTTATTATTCTTATTCTTCTTATTCTTCATATTCTTCATATTCTTCTCATTCTTCTTATTCTAATGATTCTTATTTTATTCTTATTCTTCTTATTCTTCTTTTCTTATTATTTTCATATTCTTCTAATTTCTTATTATTCTTATTCTTTTTTCTTCTTTTTCTTCATATTCTTTTTATTCTTCTTTTTTTACTTTTTTTTTCTTCTATTCTACTTACTCTTCTTATTTTTGTTTCTTTGTTATTCTTCTTATTCTGCTTATTCTTCTTATTCTTCATGTTTATTATATCTTCTTATTCTCTTATTCTTCTTATTCTTTTTATTCTTCTTATTCTTATTATTTTTATTATTTTTATTATTCTTCTTATTCTTATTATTCTTTTTAATCTTCTTATTTACTTATTCTTCATAATATTACTTATTATTCAAATTTTTTATTTTTTGTTACTCATGTTATTCTTCATATTCTTTTTTATTCTTCTTATTCTTCATATTCTTCTTTTATTCTTATTCTTCTTTTTATTTTTATTCTTCTTTCTCTTTTATTCTTCTTATTCTTTTTTTCTTCTTATTCTACTTATTCTTGTTTTTCTTCTTCTTTTGATTATTCTATTTATTCTTCATATTCTCCTTATTCTATTTATTCTTCTTTCTCTTCTTATTATTCTTATTCATCTTATTTTTTTTATTCTTCTATTCTTATGATTCTTCTTATTCTTTTTATTATTTTTATTCTTCTTATTTTTCTTAATTTTTTTATTTTATTTATAAATCATATATATTTTTTTTCTTTTTATTCTTTTTATTCTTTTTATTCTTTTACTCTTCTTATTCTATTTATAAATCATATACTTTTATTTATTATTATTATTATAATTATTATTCTTCTTTTATTTTTCTTATTCTTCATATTCTTTTTATTCTTTTTATTCTTCTAATTTTTCTTATTTTTCTTTTTTTATTATTCCTCTTATTTTTCTAATTTCTCTTATTTATTTTATTGTTCTTATTCTTCTAATTCTTCTTATTCTACTTATTCTTATTATTCTTCTTATTCTTCTTATTCTTCTCATTCTTCTTATTCTAGTTATTCTTATTATTATTCTTATTATTCTTATTATTCTTATTATTCTTATTCTTTTAATTTTTTTTTCTTCTTTATTTTCCTATTCTTCTTATTATTTTATTCTTTTTATTCTTTTTATTCTTCATTTTTTTCCTATTCTTTTTATTATTCTTATTCTTCTTATTCTACTTATTCTTCTTATTTTCTTTTCTTTCTTATTTTTCTTTTCTTTCATATTCTTCTTATTTTTCATATTCTTCATGTTTATCTTATTCTTCTTAATATTCTTATTCTTCATATACTTCTATTCTTCTTTTTTCATTCTTATTATTTTATTATTCTTATTCTTCTCATTCTTCTTTCTTCTTCTTATTATTCTTATTCTTCTTATTCTTTTTATTCTTCTTATTCTTCTTATTCTTCTTTATTTCTTATTCCCCTTATTCTTCTTATTCTTCATATTTTACTTATTCTTTTTATTCTACTTATTATTCATATTCTTTTTATTATTCTTAATCTTTTTATTCATCTTAATCTTTTTTTTCTTCTTACTCCACTCATTCTTTTTATTATTCTAATTTTTCTTATTCTTCTAATTAATTTTATTTTTCTTATTCCTCTAACTTTTCATATTCTTCACATTCTTCATATTCTTCTTATTTTTCTTATTTTTCTTATTCTTCTTATTCTTCATATTCTTCATATTTACTTATTCGACTTATTATTCATATTCTTTTTATTCTTCTTAATCTTCTTTTTCATTTTAATTTTTTTATTCTTTTATTCCACTTATTCTTCTTATTGTACTAATTTTTTTATTCTTCATATTCTTCTAATTAATCTTATATTCCTTATTCTTCTAACTTTTCATATCCTTCTTATTATTCTTATTCTTCTTATTCTTCTTATTTTTCTTACTTTTTTTATTCTTCTTATTCCTTTTTAAAAGATTTGCTTTATTATTAATACCTTCTCGTTTGGTAGAAGAATACCATTAGTACAATCTAAGTTACTACCCTTTACCCTTTTACACCCTCCTGTGTACTAAAATAAAAGAAATCATTTAAGATTTTAGCCATTTTTAGTTAATTTCTCATCCTATTTGAAAGGAGTATTGCATTATTCCTTCAAAGTGTCCAAATTTAAAACTTCTATTTTGGATTATATAATTCTTCCTTGCTGACTGCATAGTCTGCCTACTTGTCTTTTAAAAAACAGCACTACCTTTTTGGATTATATTACTTTCACATTTTCCCCTCATTTTCCTACTATATTCGGTAGTTAAAGCATTCCTCTATCCTGATGTTTGCTCCATTTAGCTTCTTCCTAGAATTCCTATCTTTTGTGCGCCTTATGCCTTACAAAATCAAACAAGCAAGCATTAAAAAATAATCCATAACAAGCAATACATCCATCACATCCTGCAGAGAGGCCGCATACTTCTTCTCCCTTGTAATTTTTTTCTTTTAACAAGTATTCCTAATAAACAAAAAATAGCAAACAGCTAAACGGCTATTATTTTGAACTTGCTGCCTCTACCCCTGCCTTTCTCCTTCTGCCTCTGGTTATCTCTTGCCCTTTCAAAAAAAACTAAACAAAACAATAATAGTAGTAACATGCAAACAATTAAACATTCTGCCTTTATAGTTTCTTCTTTCTCCTTTTTGTGCCAATATAGTGAGGGTTCTTGTAGTCTAAACAACCTACCTTCTTGCCTTTTAGAAACCACTCTGCCTACTTAGATTACCTACCGCCACATAACAATAGCCTGCTCCAGCTCATGCTTTTATCTTTAGGTTATTTGCTTCTTATGCCTCTAGTTCTTCTACTACCTCTAATCAGGCAGTATCATGCTTCAGTATATCATATCTTGATCTGCCTCTACTTCATCTTCATCGCATCCTTTGATCGTGCCCTTACAAAATCAAACAAGTAGGCAATAACAAGTAAGCTATAACATCACATCCTAGCAACAACCTACACTACTATTATTTTGAATCTGTTGCTTCTTGCCCTGCATTTTCTTCTTCTGCCCCAGATTTGTCTCCTATCCTTACAAAGCATAGACATGCAATGTACCATAAGCTATAATCTACTTATGCTTCATCTCCATCACATCCTCTAATGATTCTCCTGCCTTACAAAATCAAACAAGCAAGCAAATACCAAGCAATACATCCATTCACATCCTAGCAACGGCCTACATTACTGCTGATTTGAATTTGCTGCTTCTAGCATTGCCTTTCTTCTTTGCTTCTAGTTATCTTCTGCCCATTCATAGGACCAAACAAAACTAGTGATACAAATAGTAAAAACAAAAATATATCCATTACATCCTGCATAAAATCTGTTTTCATGATTTTTTATATCTTTCCTGCCATCTATTTTTTGTGCCAATAGTGTGAGGGTTTATCAGTTGTTCTATGAAGCCAATGCCAACCAAAGCAACCAACATAGACATTAAAACAACAACTTATTTAATCTTTAAGTGTGTATTTATCTTTTATGTTAAATCTTTATCTATTTTAATTTTTCTAACCTACTTCTAATTATGTCATATGTTTCAGATTTAATTGTTTATTTCTAGCAGATATGTTTCTGTTTTCTTGAAGTTACAAACCCCCCCTCAGGACCAGGGTGACCCATGTGCTTCTAGCTTAAGCCCACCAATACCTCAACTCTTCTTATTTATTATTTATTATTTTTTTGTGGCTCTGAAGGTAAGGAAAGATGATTCTATCTAAATTAATTATACCTTTGTATCTGTCTAGAATATCCTTTCCGCCAAATTCTTGAAAACTTTTCTTCCTTCACTATTCTACTAGCCTGTTTATAAGTGTGTTTGCTTCTTTATATATATATATGTTACTTCACCATTCAACTCTATTAGAGCATGTCTTATACTTAATATATCTTCTTCGAATCCCCATAATTCTATCTTTCCTATAACTATATCCACTAGAAGGCAAGAATCCACCTGTACTTGTATTTTTGAAATTTATATTTGCTGCATATTTCCAGGCCCTTATGAAGGGCCCTAATTTCTAATGCAAGGTTGATATGGCTATTCCCCTCATTGTGATGTTTTAATGACCTTTACCTTGCTCATCTTCTTATACCCCCCCCCCCCCCTCTTCCTGGCCATCCCCTATATCCCTTTTATAGCTTCAATCCGTATTAAGGCTAGTGTACTTTAGATGCTTGTTCAAAGTGAATGTTTTAAATCCTGGTCACTTTTTCCTAATGGTTTCTAGCCTTCCATAGCTTTTAATTTCTGCCTCTTTATCCTTGTTACTAACTCTTATCAAATTGACGACTGTAAAGGAAGAGATTTCTCTTCTTATATCTTCAAGTATGCTTTTGGCGCTCATTTGAACATTCTCAAATCTAAATTGTTTTCGACTTTCCAATACACCAGACTACTATGTGTGGTATGTTATTTTCTAATCCATTTAATAGTTTTCCCTTTATGTGAGCTTTCCTCTAATTTCAATTCTAGCCTTTAGCACTAACTCTCATTTTTCCATACCCACATATGCTTCTAATTTGTTCCAAACTTTTAATGCTATCCTTCCTGTAGAAAATAAGTGATCTATACTTTATATTGCCTCTAAACCAGCATTCACACTGGATGCTAATTTTATTGCCTCTCTTTTGAATATTTGCATCTAGTGGAATGGCATTTGATAGAACCCTCCACGTGAAGACATTGATTTCTGCCGCATTTTCCTCCTCCCATGCCCATTTGAAAATATTTGAGGTTCCTTTCTTTCTTATTAGCTTTTTTGCACTTTTTAAAAAGAATTTTCCTCAAGCGTTCAAGGTCCATTTCAATCCACTATTTACCAGGATTGAGAACTTGTCCACAATGCTTTGCTGATTCTGCAATAGTTTCTAAAATTTAGACAACTTTATTGATTCTCTAAGTGAGTTATCTTGTCATTTATATCTGGCTCTCATATATTCTACCTATAAGCTGGTATTATTCTTTAAAAATCCACTAAATTTTGTAGGCCCAGGCTTTGGTATATCATTTAGGCCAATAAAACCTAAACCCGCCTCCTCTTTTGAGAAGCATAGGTCTTCCCATTTTTTCCAATGTGGCTTGGGTTTCCCTTCCTTCTTTCCCATAAGAAGTTAGACATTTCTTTTTCTAATTTATTTATCAACTTCCTTGGTGGTTGTACCACCATTAAAATATATGCTAGTGAGCTTTGAAGCACATGTGAGATTAAAGTAGCTCTACTTGCCATGCTTAGTAGGTCTTCCTTCCAACCCATAATTCTCTTTCTTAATTTTCCTACGAGGAAGGCTAAATATTCTTCTTTCAGCCTACTTTCAATGATCGGGCATCCCAAATACATTAGCGCTCCTTTCTTTTCTGAAAAGCATTGTCCACCTTCTTTAATTTTTGAGCTATATTTTTTGAGCAATATTCTTCTTTAATTTTTGAGCTCTTTAATTTTTCTAAGAATAAATTGTCATTTATTATATTTAATATTTGTCCAGTTTTTCTCCTTATACTTCTAGCATGCTTATCATATTTCTAGGAATGTTCGCTAGCTTCGAGAAGATAATATATCATCTACATATGCTAGGCAGCAACACATTCGGGGTATTCCTCTATGTTTATAGGCTAAGATTTTACCCTTCCTCATTTCAATTTTTAGATTTACTTTTAATAGTTCAAGGTATATGTTAAATAGTGAGGGCGAGAGTAGATTTCCTTGTCTTAATCCTCTAATTGCTTTAAATTCCTTTCTAGCCGGTCTATTTACAAAGATCATCACCCACGCATTCGAAACACACCTATATATTAGATCTATCCAAAATTCTGAGAATCCCATTTTTCTCATTATGTGAATAGAACTTCCCATTCTACTCTGTCAAAAGCTCTAGATAAATCTTATTTGATTATTACATTGTGCCCACTTCTCTTAGTTCCTATTTCTCTCATCATTTCTACTGCTAAGTTGATATTTTCATTATTGGCCTATATTTGATGAAGCCCACTTACTCAGTTGATATAATAGAAGATAAAATTCTATTAAGCTTACTCTGAAGTAGTTTATTTACTATCTTGTATATGGTATTACATAAGCTAATTAGCCTATAATCTTCATATTTATGAGAGTTCTCCTTTTTGGAATCAATACAATAAAGAAGCATTCAGTTGATGGCTGCCACTAGGTGCTTTTTTATAATGTTCCAGCTACATTGGAAAAAACCATTATTCTATCCATCTTGACCTGCTATGCTTTTTTTGTTAGAGTAAAACTACCTCTTTAACCTCCTCTTCAGATGGGAATTCTTCAAGCATTTGTTCTCCTCCTCTATGACTTGTTTTTCTATAGATTGCATTAGGGAGACACTCTTTTGAGGTGATTTTTGTATGGGTGAATTTGAGATAACTCTTCCTATCTGTCCGCTTATATTCTATTCCCTTTCTACCCATTGCCCATTAGTAGTTCTTAAGCCTTTTATTTTCTGCTTTTGAATCCTAATTTTTTCCATGAAATATAAAAACTTTGTTTCTTATCCCCATCTTTCAACCATTTAGTTTTTTTACTTTTGCTTCCAAAAGACTTCTTCCTAAAGGTATCAAACAGGACCAGGCCGGCCAAGCCCTTTTTTTTGAGCACGGGCGTGCTTTTGTGCAGGGTCAGGCTCAGCATGGTTATTGTACTGTGTCGTGCCTGGCCCGACACTATTAAAAAAAGACAGGCCTACTCGTGCCTGGCCTAGCCGTACGGGCCAATCCAGGCCATATGGGCTAGGCAAAAAATTTTTTTTATTAATTATTCTGTTTTAATTTTTATTTTAATTATATAAATTATTAAATTATATATAAATTATAGATAATGTATAATATTATATGTTTATAATATGAAATTATTAAAATTTATTAAAATTACAAAGGTGAAATTTTTTTTATAATGTAATATAAAATTAGTTTAAAATTTATTAGAATTATATAATAGAGTTATTAATTTTTAAATGAAAAATTAAAACAACAAATAAATAAATCAATAAACTATGTTTAAAAAAATTAAAAAGTAAAAAAAAAACATAAGCAAACCAAATGAAAAATGACCAATCAGCCATTAGATACCGAAGGTCCGAACCAAACAAATTAAAGTAACATAACGTATAAATAAAACGTACAATCAATAAACAACAAAATATCAAAATCAAAAAATAGTAGATCATCATCAAGCATCAATCGGCATATCATGAGCATCATCAGCTGCAACATCAAGATCAGTATCATATGGATCATCATCATCAGCAATCAACTTCTCCACTATCATAGTGGATGAGGCTGCACTCCCTGTCCCAGTCCCAGCTCCAGCACGATCATGGATGCTAAACCTCGAATCCCCAATCCTTAAAACAAGCCAATGCCTCACATATCTGGACGTAATCTTGATCTCCTATCCAAAATCACGTTCACTGCAACAGAAAAAGTAGACTCTGATGCTATGCTCGACACCGGAGGAGTCAGTAGATCCCGTGCCATCCTAGATAGCACGGGAAAGGTGGACTCATATGATTTCTACCACTATAATATATCAAGATTCTTAGTATCAGAATGTGATAGGATTGAGCAGTAATCGGTATCTAAGTACCGAGAAAGCTCGCTCCTATGTGATAGTCCCCCTACATTTCCCCCTCGCTAGCTGAATGGAAAAATCATCATCTCCGAACAAGGTATCAATGTCTGTAATCATAGTCTCACTACTACCACCACCATACCTATCGTATCGTATGTGAACATGTCAGTCAACTTCTCGTGAATGAACCCTTCGGGTGGCTCTTCCAGGTTCATGCATGAGGAAATGTAAGTCATGGTGTTTTCTACCCCTTCCACCTTAACCCTAGGGTCCATGCATGCAGTGAGGGAATAAAGAGATGGAACGGTGGACCAGTACTTTAAGTACTTGGTTTCCATCTCTGTAACCAAATGGCTAAGTGTCGTGTTAGCTCGGTACTTCCTAAACATGCTACTAATGTTGCATATGCACCAGAGTACAATGCAAGTCGTTGGCGTAAAACTGATGAACACATGTTCGTCATGTCATAAAAAATCTTCAGAAATTTCATAAATGAAATTTCTGAAGCCTAGTCAGTGTCGTCAATAATAAGTTCGTCACTTTTACTATTGACGTAGTTAGATATCACGTGTTCGTATCCAGCACATGATTCCAACATCAGGTACGTGTAATTCCAACGATGTCTCACATCCGATTGGAATTTCTTCTTCTTAAGATTTGCAGACAAATAGAGACTACCAAACTCTGTTGTCTGTGAGAAGTGCGAAATATATTAGTGCATTACGTATATTATCCAATGCGGGGAACACACCTTCATACCTACTTGAATAATCAGATTAATCACGTGACACATGC